>CACRXK020000965.1:0-63082 GCA_902702795.2 Paramuricea clavata | reverse complement strand
AGTAAACATGCCTACTCTTTCGGCAATTTTTGAAAGTGAGGGTATAGTAGCGAGATTGGACGATAATTGACCTTAAATTGACGATCACCTTATTTAAATAAGGGCATTAAATTTGCGAGTTTCCATGATTGTGGAAATTGACCTAATAGAAACGTAGAGTGAGTAAAACTACGTAATTAGAAAAAATACGCCTTCGGCACACATCTTAATAACTTTGTTCCCAATACCATTATGACCACAGACTTTCGACACATTTACATTTTGCAAAAGGGATATAATACCTCTGAATGTTACACAGAAATTAAGCTACTGAATACGTTTGTCACTTGGGAAGCTGACTAAATGTGCATGGAATTCAGTATTGCCGGTTATCAACTTGGGCTTTGTGTGCTGAATTCTCAAAAGTGCTGGGATGCATGTTTGCGATCATCTTGCCACACAATTTACGAGATATACTACACATTTTTTTGGACTGACTTAAGGATCACAAAGCAAATCATTAGATTTTTCATAAAACGAAGCTTTAGCACATCGAATTATTGTTGTCCGGTTACGCTGGCGCTTATAATTTTGCCACAATGATACAGTTTTAGTCCTGTTATGTTTACGTAATAAACGATCTCGGTTGCATTGCGAACTGCTGGTAAACCCTGTCCTGTAGGACATCGCATTACTTGTTTATCTGTATTTAACGTCATTATCAAAAAGGTTTATAAGCTAATTCTCAGTCTCGACTGCGCATCCATACGTTCTGTGTCGGAATAAATTGCAGTTGAACTATAACATGTAGCATTTCGAAGCATTTTATATTTAACAATTATTCGCCTCAGGCTTGGTGATTATCGGGGAATATTCACCTCGACGAAAAATTGCTTTAGTATTTTTACACAAGCTTTTGTGTTTTTTGAGACTGAATTTATTTTAATTTCGCTTATTTCTTTGTCAGTAAACTTCAACAAAACGGGTATAGTCGCCATTTTGAAAATTTCTGTTTTGTTATATTCATGCACCTGCGTGTAGGTGAATATATAACAGATTATTACGTCAAATTTGACCAATCAACGTGTAGGATTTGTTATGTTCACTTGTGCAAAAATAGTAATTAACAATTATACGCCAAAGGCGAGGTGATTATCGGGGAATTTTCGCCGAGACGAAGTCGAGGTGAATATTCCTCGATAATCACCGAGTTTGAGGCGAATCTTTTGTGTTTTGGGGGACTGAATTTATTTTAATTTCGCTTATTTCTTTATCAGTAACTTCCACAAAACAACTATAGCCGCCATTTTGAAAATTTCGGTTTTGTTATATTCATCTGTAGGTGAATATAACAGCTTAATACGTCAAATTTGACCAATCAACGTGCAGGATTGTTATGTTCACTTGTGCAAAAATACTAATGCGTGTTAATGCATGGCGATCAGAAAGCATAGGTCTAATAAATATAAAATTTGCACTGGAAGTTTCCATCTACAAAACCCTTCTACAATTCTATCGAGTGGCCCCAAATCCTCATATTTACGGCATACACCTTATATACACTGCAGGCATCACCTTAGTATATTTTATAGTTTTATTACATGAACGTGCGGTTAGAGCTCGGCAACTTGATTTTGTAGCTCAGTTGGTTAGGCCACATAAAAAATTACTTGTTTAGCGTCCACCCATTTCAATTTTTCTAGGTCGGGCGGGCCGGTTTTTCTGGGGTTTTCTTTTTGAAGAATGCAACACAAAATTCTGCTACAGGGTATTTGAAAAGCTAAATGCAGGAAACCCAGCATACTACTACAGTCCGGTAAAACTCACTTTAATTCTTTCAAAATCCCTTCATGTTTTATTGAAAACAGCGAACACTTGCTGAACACAGCACTTACCTGCGAACAGGCATATTTGCTGCCGAAGGCAGCACACTATTCTTAACATGAAGTATTGCGTGTCTGCGTTTACTTGTGTCCAGTCTCTTTGGCCGAGTTATGTATAGTCGATCGAGATTTCGATTTGAGAATTTGTGTCTGTCTGTTTGTAAAGATGTCGTAATTCCGGGGAAATAATTAAGGCTTCAGGAAGTTTTTTTAAACGAGGGGGGCGGTCAAAATTTATTTTGTATTGCGCTCGCATGATATATGTTGGATTTTCACAAATCGACAATATTTTGAATAATTCAGGTAAGGATAGCTTTATTTCTTTCTGGTGATATTACATGAAGGCATTTATATTTAGATCTGATGTTTAGCGTTCGATATGAGGTATTTGAAACAATAGATCGTCTTTTTAATAGATTTAGGAATCAAAATGATGTACTTTTGGTTTTATATTTGTTTGTGTGGCGATGTGCCAAGGCGATGAGTTTAGTGTTCATTCTAGATGTTCATAGACATAGCAATTTGCTTTCAGAACGTTTTAAAAACAAACGCTGAATGTTGTTTATACTTTATAATGTAAAGATATTTCCCATAGCAACCTGCCAAGGCTGCCATATTGAACCCATGCAGTTAATAACCCAGCGACAGACGACAGTGTGGATTGGCGATTGTTGTCTGCATATATTAACTTGATAACTGCAGTTTAATAGCCTACATGTACTAAGAGGGTCTGAATGGGGTTAACTGACAACTGACAAACGGCCTTAAAAATAACTGTTAACTGACAAATAACGATTTTTTTAACTGTTTACTGACAAGTAAAACTTTACTGTTAACTGACAATTGAAGTTTGATTGGACTTTTTTCCATACTTCGGTGACTCTTTGATCAGGGGCAAATTAGAAATCCGAATAAAAGATCGAATTAATCGCCATAAAACACATAAAATTCGTGAAAGTCAGAAAAACGACTAATTACCCAAACAGAATTTGGCAAGTTAATTATTAACTGTGTTTAACTGACACGCCAAAATATTAACTGATAGCTGACAAACAAGCTAAATTTTAACTGACAACTGACATGCACAACCCCCCATTCAGACCCTCTACTAATATAACATGTCATTTTTGTACAAGGTATGGCGGTCTGTAAAAATATATCTCTGAGATATGTTTACATAAATATGAAATAATCTTACCGGCCTACATTCATATATTCACCCTTGTTGTGTGCCTGTGTCAGTACATTTCAGGGTGCACTATATTTTTCGATAATGGTCACAAATTCTTTCCTATTATATAGCTTTGCAGTTCTGACTGAGTACAATCTTAGTCATTACAAATGAATGGTGTCATCTGAAGCAGACGAATACATACGTATCAAACAAGAATGTCAACAAATAAATATTTTCTCCCCATCAGCAGATTATTCAGTTATGTGAACATAGCCTTGAAGGTGCCATAAAAATGATAACTGGGACAAAAATTGACTTATTTCTATATGTGAAATTGTTATTTAATTCTACATGTCCAATGGTTCATTCAAGTATTATTATTTTTTATATATATGATACTGTACAGCATTCAGTGGCAAGCTAGCCATGACAACTGGTCATGCTATGTCAATAAACCTGCAATGCAAATAATTAAACTTGCATAGCATGACCTGTTGCTATGGCTAGCTTCACCACTGACAGTATTATAATTATACATACAAAAGCAAGAAGTTATTAGCATTGAAGGTATTCATATAAAATCACCCATGCCAACAAAGTAGAAATAGAATATTTAGCTGACCTTCAACATTGTGCAAGGTGTTTGGTATTTAAAATGCATTTTTCCTACGCCATGAACAGGTCTTAGGGGCTGTTTAGATGATGGAAGGTGGGATGATTTTGAGTATTAATTCAGGGATGGATCCCCCCCCCCCCGTCGACAACTTTTTAGGCAAAAAAAATTTCCGTACGTTGCAATTGGTTTCCAGTGATTTTACCCGTCTATCAACTTGTTCCACTACTGCAAAGTCTTGCTTGACTACAGTATTTGAATTGTAATTGTTGTTCACAGTTCGCTTATCATCATGTTATTACTCAAATTACTGAATCTCATTTTGTCTCTAATAATTTTTTGCTTTATCATGAAAAATAGCACTCCCCCCTGGCCATGGCTAGGGGGGGGAGTGCACCCCCCCCCCCAGTAAATCCATCCCTGTATTAATTGAAATAAGTCACTAGGCTAAATGAAAGTTCAAATGCTCGTTAACAGAACTGAAATGTTGTAGACCATGACTTATTTCAATACATCGAAATCACCCTGTATCTCGTCCTGGCAAAGCAGGATCATATATTAAACAGCCCCTTATTCAGCAAATTGCACGTGCTGACTTTGATCCATTAGGGATGAGGCAGCACTTTCCTTGCGATAGTAACTTCTAGTCTAGGAAGGAAATACTTCATGTAAACGTATTACATAGCTCCCGGAAGAATAAAATCACCATTTTTTACAAGTAAAACGGTCTTTTTTTATAGACGTTTTTGCACTGAACTCGGACGGATTTTGGAAGGAAAAAATTTTTAAAATTGTAGGTCGAGGACGCTAAACAAGTAATTTTTTATGTGGCCTTAGTGCGTTGCACCTGAATTGCAGGGACGCATGCATGCAGGTGCGACTCCTGTACCATGCATGAGAGGGCCTATAGTTCCATTTTTCGCAACCGCTCCCTGTAGGTTTAACAAATGTATAAAATGCCGGTACACCACAAAACCCTTCTGGAATCAGTCCGTTCTATCGCGTGAGATGCCAAAAAAAATCCTGATATTACTCGGCATCGGAGATGCTGGTCAGAAACGTTATTGACACTTAATTAAGGGAGCAAGAAAATTAAACTACCTGTGTAATTCTCTCTTTATTACGTATTTGCCAGTACTGTAAATATAATATCAGTTCTATTATTATTTATAGTATTAATTAAATGGAAAGATGATAGATAGATAATTTTATTTAAACACGCTAATAACCTCGTTAACTATAAAGCTGATTTCCACGAGGGGCGTGTGAAGAAGAAGTATACAGCAAATATGAAAAGTATTTAAAAGCTATTTACAAAATGTAAGATACAGTATAAAAATAATATATTAAGATATAAGATGTAGTATTTGAGGTAATAAATGCATGTACACATGCATATATTTGCTTTAACTATCAATCTGAGCAGCGATGTTCGTCCGAAAGGAAGAAAGGGATTTGCTCTCTTTAATTTCCTTAAGAATAGAATTCCAAAGGAATGATCCATTGTATACATAAAACTTTTTTTTAAATTATTAGTCCGATAGCGATAAATTATATTATTAGTCCGATAGCGATTATTAGTCCGATATTTAAATTATTAGTCCGATAGCGATAAACAAAGAGTATACTTGAAATGTTTCGAAGATTATAGCTAGTCATCTCACCTTTATAAGTGAATAAGTTAGTGATTGAAGGCCCATGTTATTTAATAATTTATACTTTCTCGGTCTGTTAACTGTTGGTTGCCCATACCATCAACTGCTGCCAGATACATGGCTTATTGAAACCATCTATAGTAATTATTCAGAGGCAATTTTTTATGTCGCGTATATATGCGATGACAAAACGATGTTCAAGACCAAAAATTGTTTTGGCATACCTCTCGAAAATTTGACCTTATTGTTTAATGTATACACATTTACAGTTAATAACGTCTGCATCTGGTAATTTAGAAACATAAAAATAGTAACAAATTATAAATTAAAATTTGTTCAACTTTGGAAGCCCAATCTGCAGGCAAAGCACCCCTGAAGATATTCATGTGAAAAAAGTCAGTCGACGCTCTATTGAAAGTTGTGGATTTTCTCCAGGTACTCCGGTTTCCTGCTGTTGAAAGGGTGACTGCAGGGGTGGAAAAAATAGGCGAGCACGCGAGCACTGCTCCCGCAGGAAATGCATGTTAAACAGCTGCAGGAAATTCGTTTGAATGAAGATTTGCTATTGAAAATTTAAAGTGAAACCTTAACACCCATGTCCACTATGGGCGCAACAACATATGGTTGACAGACATTCCTTGAATTTAAAACCATGGTCAGCTAGAACACTGTGTAGATTTAGCACAAAATTATTTTTCCTGCCCCGAGGGTGAGTTGGGTTTAGCCCCTAACTGACCCTACCATGTACCGTAGCTGTCCTGCGTGATCAGACATGATTCATACTCTGGCTGCCAGAGATTCCTTTACAGTGAGAAAGCCTTCGACTCAATCAGGTTTTGAGCTGCGCCTTCTCAATTCAGCTTAGATTACTTACTTACTAATCAATGATGCTTTAAAATTGGCGCCATATTTATAGCGTAAGCAAACCTTTCTGAACTGCAGGCATATTTTTCACTTCGTTAACATTATTTTGTAGATAAAGCAAGAGGCATATAATTATATATCTTCTAAACCTTCTAACTTCGTTTGCCGATTGAGAAATGTATCAAATTATTAAATATGTTGAACTGTAGTCACACCCATGTCCCGCGCAGGCAAAGCAGACGTAACGAAAATCGGCCTTTACGTAACATACAAAAAAATCCACTTAAATTAAACATACTATACTATATGAAATATAGCCTGACTTCGTGCTTCCTCGTAGTAAACTAAAATATTGTTATTTTAGACTGGTAAAACTGCTTTGTTCTTTGCGGCACAAGCTGGACATTTGTCTGTTGTACAGGAACTACTGAGAAATGGAGCAAGTGTTGATTACAGCAATAATATGAAGGTATGTACTATTAATTTAACACAAATGTTGCCGATTATTTTATTTCAGACTGAATTATACAGTATATACAAAATGACAAATCTACAGTACGATATATGGCATGCTATGCGAGGCTATATTATGGATTGGTATATGGCTTGTACGATATTGTCAAGGTATGATATGGTGTAATATGGTATGTTTATTATGGTATATGATATAGTACCGTACATGGTTATATGGTTTACTATGCGGTCTTGTACGGTATTGTATGGTATACTATAGTATGGCATGGTATGATTAAGTATCTTATGGTATTGTTTGATGGTATGGTTAGGTATGGTAGGGCATGGTTAGGTGTGGTTAGGTTAGGATATGATTAGGTATGGTATGGTTAAGTATGGTATGGTATGATTAGGTATGGAATATACTTTATCCCGAGGCAACGGAACAAAACGCCGTTCTGGGCGTGTAAGCCCGGGGCGAGGGTACTAATTCCGCTTGGCTATTTAAACCCGGGAAAAGGAAAACATTAGCGATCGAAGTCTAACGTTCATCAATAATTGCGGGCGCATGGCTATGGTTCATGGACATTGAACTATAATTTTATAGGTAAACTGGAATAAGTCAGGGGGAAATTGAAGTTGGCGTGCTTTGTAGGTAGTGCCAGTCCCTTTTTACAAAAAATTGTTGAAAAATACACTTTTTATGTCGATAAATTTTACCCTTTCAATTGATTTTTACCCTTTCCCAAGTTTTTCATTTTAGAGCGTACTAAGACAGTTAAAGTTTCATTTAAGTACTTACAATGAACAAAAATCGTTCAACTATACTGATTAAAACAATGAAACATTTATACAGGACCAACACAAAATTTGTCAAAAAACCGCGCGAAAATAATTGGTTTTTCTGAGTTATGAGGCATTCTTGAAAGAGTTGGGAGATACTGTATTATAATACAATTCATGTATAAAAATGTTATCTGCATTTGAAAATTTCTTTTCAAGTACTCATGAAGCGCTCATACAATGCCAACAAGAAGATGCAATGCCGAGAATAATACCACTTGAAAAACGTCAATTTATTCGTGCTTTAGAACAAATAAAACAAGGACTAAAAGCTCTGGATAAATAACAATTACTTGGGGGTTAGTACAAAATAAGTTTTGGGACTGTCACACAATGTTTTGTAGTGTCACATTTTTTGAGTTGTGAAGAGCGAAGTTTTCTTCGTCACGTCCAAACGTTAGGCGAGGAGGGGTTGTTGCATGCATGTATATTTCTATTATTATATAATGGTGCAACATGAGCTCCACCTTTGAATTTACTATATGCGGAGTAAATTGTTAAACGCGTCCGAAATTATCAATACAATAAATTCGTAACTCCTCATTATGTCACGGTTAGGGTTAGGGGTTAGGGCTAACATGTGTCGCGAATTTATTGTATTGATAATTTAATTCGGACGTGTTTAACAATTTACTCATATAGTAAAGACTAGATGACACAATTAACGATGGTTTAATACACTTAAGTTAGCTCGATATAGTTATCACAAGAATCCCGTTCAAGAATCGCGAACAAAACCGGGTGACCATTTTTACGCGCAAGTCGCGGAAACTGATTAACAAAATGAAAGAATTATAACTTCCAAAATGACCTGACGTGAGCAGTTGCTCGCGCCATCTCACGTCATTAGCCGTTTTCACATTAGAAGACGGACAAGTCGTCTAGACGAACAAATCGTCTCAAAATCGTCTTTTAGTTGAACAAATCATCAGATGTGAAAATGTGTCGGACAAAATTTTAGACGAACAAGTCGTCTGAATTTGTTCGACTACTTGTCCGTCTGTGAAGACGATTTTTGAGAGACGATTTGTTCGTCTAGATGACTTGTCCGTCTCTAATGTGAATAGGGCTATTGCGCGTGTTCTGTAGCGTTTTATGTCAATTGCTGACGTCATTAGAATTTTCCATTTAGTAAAACAATGCGCTATATCTCTCTATTTTCTCTGGTGACCTATGTTCAAATTTTGCATGCTGTATTGCACCGCTAAAAACTTTCATTATACAAAACATAAAAAAATTCTGTAATGCCAAAAACATCATTTACCGAAGAATACGACATTTTTGCGTTTTCCAAAAAAATGGCATTACAGATTTTTTTATATTTTGCAAATTGTTAGCTTTTCTTCCAAGTACTTAAAATAATGCACGGAAAAAATTGGGGGTCACCATGCTTCTTTTCCAACTATACGAGACGATAGGTCATTTTGGAGTAAGTTTCGTACACGTATGTCGTCATAGCAATGAAATATATGTTACTAAAACTAATATAATTTGAAAGTAGAGATATCAAAATATATATAAACCCCAATATCTGGTGAATAAATTCTAGAAATACGTAGTCTGAACATGTCAAAGTGTTGAACACCTGAATTTTTGAAAACTGTATCGAGCCACCTTAATTAAATGGATACGACGTTATACGTAAGGACAGAAATAGAATGGGCGGTGGAGTAGCTATTTACTTTAGAGATAATATAAATACTAAAAACCGAAATGAACTTGTGCTTGACTCTCTAGAAGCGTTATTATGTGTTGAAGTTCGGAAACCTAAGAGCAAGCCAATTCTAATTGTGAGTTGTTATCGTCCGCCAAACTCAAATCATGAAGTCTTAAAGTTAATTGAAAATCTTATTAAAAACTTGGACAATGAAGAAAAAGAAATTGTGAGACAATTTATTTAATGAATATTTCTCTGAAATCGGAGAAAAACTATCAGGAGAAATTCCCTCTACAAATATAAAATATGCCGACTACATAAAACACAACGAATATACATTTGACTTTGTAGAAATTACTGAGGATGAAGTTCTAGCTGAATTAAAAAATTTAAAAGCCAAAAAGATTTTGGACCAGGCAATAGATCTCCAAAATTAATCAAAGACTCTAGTTGTGTATAATTGCATCAACACTGGCGAATATTTTTAATCAGTCACTTAAAATGGAAAAATTTCCTAACAAATGGGCACTCGCTAGAGTTTCTCCAATCTTTAAGGCAGGATTAAAGCCTGAACTTGGCAACTATAGACCGATATCTGTTCTCTCAGCTGTGTCTGAATTATTTACGAAATATCAATCAGGATTTAGGAAAGGTTTTTCCACATCGACAGCACTGATAAGTGTTACAAATGAACGGTTATGTAACATTGACAAAGGCCTAATAAATGGCGTATTATTTCTTGATTTAAAAAAGGCGTTTGATACTGTAAATCATGATATTCTTATTGAGAAATTAAAACTTTATGGCTTTCAAAAACAATCTCTATCATGGTTAGAATCCTACTTGAAAGATAGGAAACAATTTTGTAAAATTAATCAAAGTCAGTGATCAATCAGGAACTTTCGATGTGGGATACCTCAAGGATCAAATCTTGGCCCACACTAAATACAACTAAAACTGAATTCATGATAATAGGATCCAAGCACAACCTTACTAAAGTTCAAAGGGATCCAATTATGACAATTGGAAATAATAATATAAAACGCGTTTATAAAACAAAAAGTCTGGGAATCATTATAGATGACAAGCTAAATTGGAAGGAGAATATACATAGTATCTGTAAGAAAACGTCGAAGGGTATATGAATGCTACGATTTTGTAAGTCTTTTGTTTCTCGAGATACTTTAAGAAATGATTTATAATGCACTTATTCTACCTCATTTTGACTACTGCTCCCTTGTTTGGAGTAATTGTTCAGAAACATTGAAATTAAAATTACACTAAAAACTTCAAAACAGGGCGGCAAGGGTCATTACAGGTGATAATTATGACGTCCGATCAAAACAAATATTACTTAAGTTAGGCTGGAAAACGCTGGATGAAAGGCGACAAAATCTCATGGAAAATGTATGAGTAATGTTATGAATGATAACGGTCCGGAGATAATAGCTAGCCTTTTTGAAAAGTGCAACAATTTTAATTGTAATTTAAGAAGTAATGGCAAATTTCTAAGACTGTCAAAACCAAACACGAACTCTATGAAGAGAAGTTTTAGTTATATGGGGGCGAAGACCTGGATATTAAAAAAAGGGTTGGAAAATTTTTCCGGACATAAACCAGTTAAATTAAGGGTCAAAATAATTTTTCCGTACAAATTCCTGTTAAAACGTGGGTGAAGCTCTTATTTTTGGACCAATATCTGTAAAATTTAGGTCTATAAATTCTATTCAATTCCCTCCGAAAGCCCTGCAAGTTACTTAATAACTCTAAAATAACTTTAAAATATTTGATTGCCCTGCCAATCCAGATGATTCGTATTTTTTTTTTGGGGGGGGGGTCATACTCCCCTCATGTTTCGCCCCTGATGTCAATTGATAGGTTACCGTGTATAAATATAATTAAATTCAAATACAAATGAAACCACAATCATTAGACAAGATCGAGCAGGGGTGGGGAGATTATCAAAAAAATAAAAAAGGTCATCAAGTTTAGATTAGTTTCAGATACAGATTAGATTAGGGTTAGATTAAGATTATGTTAGGTTTAGGTTAGGGGTTACGGCTCGACATGTGTCGCGAATTTATTGTATTGATAATTTCGGTCGTGTTTAACAATTTACTCATATAGTAAATTCAAAGGTGGAGCTCATGCTGAATGGTGTGGCACCGCATGCATGTTTTATGATTTGGTCTTTTATAAATTTTTTATATGTATTCTTACCAAGGTTTTCATCCGTTCTTCTTTACTTTTATTCGAAGGAAACTGCCACTTCATTGTTTATTGCCTCACAGTCTGGTTATGTTGATGTTGTTAGAGAATTAATTTCGTTCAAGCCATCGCTTAATGCACCTTTACAGGTTAGTATAAATATAATCTTTATTAATGGCTTTTTTATACTTATAGAATTTTGTAATTTTATCGATAATTTAACTGGATCAATTTCTGTGCGGTACTTACGTCTTCACCGTATTTTCCTATTTATACAGGGTGTATCAAAAAAAACTGAACAGATTTAAAATTGCTCTCAATTTCGCAAAACAGCTATTTGTATCCGGTTTTTTATATATATAGCCTCTTTGGGTACTTATAATGTAGAATAATGAGAAAAATTTCTCGAACTCAAATTTTGTGAACCAGGGGGGAGTGTCTTTTCCAACAAACTAAAAATGGCTCGCGCACAAAATTTAAAAGTTGTAATCATATTTTGAGTTAACAGATGGAAAATTTGTCGGGTTTTTAATTACTGTACAAAATTTCAGACAATTTGGTTCAGTTTAAGCCCCTTAACTATTCACGCAAAGTTACAATTTTCCCGAAAAATCAGCTATTTGCATGCCTAATTAATGCATTTGCCTAATTTGCATATGTCAGCAATATGCAAATTAGGTAAAGGCATTAATTAAGCATGCGAAAGGCTGACTTTTTAGAACAAAATGAATAGTTAAAGGGGCTTAAACTAAAGCAAATTGTCTGAACTTTTGTACAGTAATTAAAAACCCGACAAATTTTCAATCTATTAACTCAAAATATGATTACAGCTTTTTAAATTTGTGCGCGAGCCATTTTTAGTTTGTTGGAAAAGACCCCCCCCCCCCTGGTTCACAAAATTTGAGTTCGAGAAATTTTTTTCATTATTTTACATTATAAGTACCCAAAGAAGCTATATATATAAAAAACCGGATACAAATAGGTGTTTTGCGAAATTGAGAGCAATTTTAAATCTGTTCAGTTTTTTTTTATACACCCTGTAGTATATGCAAACTTATTCTGGATTTCACTTGATGCAAAATAGTCAAAATATACGAACATTTATTTCTTTGTGCTAATATCCATCAAGGCCATGAATTGTTTAGCGTTCATTCTGGAGGCAAGCAATGTGCTTTTATGTCATGAGTTTACGGCGCTTCTTAATACAGCCCGAAATATTCCCATTGTCCGCATGGTCGTTTAGAACATTTGATAATGTCTTATAAATACAAGGAGACAAGATGTACTTAAGAGCTCTGAAGTATTTAATGAATTTACTGGCAGTGTCTAATAGCCCACCAGATCTATTCGTCAATAATGCCTTATTTACGAGTCACAATGTACTCAGTTTTAATATTTGTTTGTTATGTGCCAAGACGATGAGTATAGTGTTCATTTCTAGATGTTTATATTTCTAGATGTTTAGACTAGTAGTTTAACAACAAACGCGGAATGTTGTTAAATCAGGCTTACTGTGATAAGATCCCTAGAGCAACCCAGTGTGGATTGTTCTCTGCACATATTAACTTTATACCAGCAATATGATTACATGTAATAGTATGTCAACTGATTTTTGATGACTGTGTGCTTATTGTTAGCATAATATGAAATAATCCTACCAGCCTACATTCATATATATAATATATTCATCTGGCTGTGTCACTACATTTCACAGTGTATTATATTTTTCGATAATGCTCACAATTAGAAATGTCAACAAATAGATATTGTCTCCCCATCAGCATATTGATATTTTTCTGTTGTTCTGTGATATATATGGGCAGCCTTGAAGGTGGCATTAAAACAATAATTGGAACAAACCCCGACTTAGGGCCTGTTTACATGGAGGCGAGTTACCCGGCAAGGCGAGTTAGGAGTTGTTTATATGAGGCGAGCCAGCTCGGGTAGCCGAGCTAGCTGGCTTTAGGCGGGATCCCGTCTTTGTTAATATTTCCTACTAAATTTCATGCTGCGTTTATATGAGAACCGAGCTGGCCCGCCTAACCGAGGTCCCGCTTCGTGTGACCCGAGACCTCGGGTAAACGGGCTGGGTAGTTTTCCATATAAACGCAACAGGGAGGGCTAGCCCTCCTAGTAGGGCTGGAAATTTAGCAAATACGGATGCGCAAATAATTAGAATAATTCAGAATGCACAAACAACTCCCATATAAGGAACCAACTTCCACTATGGAGTTGTTTACGCCCAAAAAAATTAGAACAAGAAGAGCCAGCCCTTCATGTAAGTTTCATGTAAACGCGTGGTGAAATTCATCTCGGGGATGCGAGCCAGCTCGGGTACCCGGGCTGGCTCGCTTCCATATAAACAGCCCCTTACTCGCCCAGGCGGGACAAACAAGTGCTCTGTTTATATGGAACCGAGTTACTCGGCATTTGTCGCATGATTGCCGCATGACGCCGAAATGGCGCCAAAACAGAAAAGGATTTAAGTCGTTTGAAATGCTAAAAACATTACAAAATATAGTGAAAGTGCAAGAATAAGCGCCGAGCAATTCAGGAAAACTTATTTATCGATTCGTTTGTATTTTTGAGCTATTATATTGCAATGGCAAAGCACATATTACATTCTATCTCGGGTGGCCGAGTTACCCGGGCAAAGTGTTTACATGGAAAGTATTCATCTGGCCTAGGCGAGATCCCGCCTCTTCCTGCCGGGAACTCGCCAAGGCGAGTTACTCGGCTGCATCATGTAAACAGTCACCCGGGATTACTATTAGTTTCTATAACAGCCGGGAACTCGCCATTGCCGAGTAACTCGCCTTGCCGGGTAACTCGCCTCCATGTAAACAGGCCCTTAGTATTTTTATATAAACATTGTACATAATAAGTTCTTTGACTTTGTATGTTGGCATGGCGATAAAATATATAATAGTTTTGTTTGTCGGGAAACACCACGTAAATTTATTACTGCAAAATATTCAAACCTGTACATTTAAACATTGTACAGTATTCAGTGGCAAGCTAGCCATGGCAACTGGCCATACTGTATGCATGCTATACTGATAAACCTGCATCTATTTGAATAATGCAAATCATTAAAAACTTGCATAGCATGACCTAGTGTTGATATGGCTAGCTTCACCACTGACAGTATTATAATTATACAACAGCAAGACGTTATAAGCATTGAAGATATTCATATAAAACCGCCCATGCCAAGAAAGTGGAATTGGAACTTTCAGCCGCCCTTCGACTTTGTGCAAGATGTTTGATATTCAAATTGCACTTTTCCTACCTCCTGAACAGGCGTCTTAAGGGCTGTTTGCATGTCATGGAAGGCTAAATGAAAGTTCAAACGCTCAAATTTAGAGAAGTAGTTCAAATGTAGAGAAGATCTTGTGGTTCAAGAAGGTTATATTATGTTTTAACAGGCAACCTTTTGTTTACAGTTACTAACCATACTGTAATCCATCTCTAGAAAATAGTGAAATTTTTTGCTGAATCATGCATCGTGACTTATTTAAGCACATCAAAATCATCCTGCCTCATATCTCCTGGCAAAGCGGGATCATATAAACAGCCCCTTATTCAGCAAATTGTGCATGCTGCCTTTAATCCCTTGGGGCTGAGGCAGCATTTTCCTTGCGATAGTAACTTCTCGTAATAAAGCTAATGCATATCATTTTTAGTGTATGACTATTTTCGAAGGTAACACTATTTAGCGCCCGGTTTATGTAAACATTCACATAGCCCGCGAAGCATGACGGTTGATGGTGATTCTTTAAGAGTGTACTAAACTATACCGTTACTTATCTATTCTCCCAATGCATTTGTACGTGATTAATCAAAATTAATCTAAAAACAAATTGACATTCAAGTGATACATAGTCTGGTGGTCCGGTCGTCACTCTTTTTCTGTTCATCTGTCAGACTGAGTTTTCAGTCATGTTATAAAGTTTTTGAATGTCTCATAAACATTTACGGCAAGTCCCACTCATGCAGTCCCGAAAACAATGTTTGAGCTCGGGGAAGTACAAGAATCCTACTGTATGCTCTTGCACAACTCCAGACTTTAAAGACCAACAAAACTATCGGCTTGGACCAGCCTAGTCCCAGTCGTTCTGAAGCAAGCGCGAGAAAAAAACGTGCATGTAGTACGAGACTGGGACCTAGGTGTGACGTCACCGCTAAAGGTGCTTCAGAACGCCTAGCAGATTTCAGTATTTTTAATATGGCGGAAATTTTGTATATACAGATAACCTTATACGTAAATACGACCATGTTCGTTGATCATGTTCGATGTCTACATAACCAAATTCATACTGTATTAAAAATGTGCTCAACTAAAAAAAATTATATCCAAATTTACGATACTGAGTCTGAGCAATGGTCGTATATTCGTTGATGTTATTTATATACTCGCAAGTTGTGATCAACACTGGACCATACTGCTATACAAAACTACGCTTTCTACTTGACAGGTTTAATATAAGTAGCTGAAATATTTGTCTGACATGACTGTGTTGTCAAAACATTTTTAGTCGGAGACTCGGCATAATTTAGATTGGAAATATTTGTCTGACATGACTGTGTTGTCAAAACATTTTTAGTCGGAGACTCGGCATAATTTTCAAGCTTCTAGATAGCATTTAATATGGCTTATATTTTAGTAAACACGAGTCATATTTAGCCCCGTTATTCCATTCTGACCGTATGGTAGCGAAACGTAGCCTACTTCATTGTTCCGACAGCATTAGAGCAAAACTAATGACTTAATTATAAACGCAAAAGAAATTTCCATATCATTTTCTTTTTACAAACGCGGTATGCTTGGTAACCAGGCCAGGGACCACTTTTTTGAAATCAGGGACCATTTTACCGAAATCTGCTAGGCTCTCTCGCTGAAGCGTTCCGCACAGGACACCCAGGCATAAAACTTTTAAGACTTATTTAAATATACCAAAGCAGCGAATAGAGAGAGGGAGCCTGGGACTAGACTGGGCTTGGACGAAATAAGCGCAAGACTATTAAATTATATGTGCGTCTTGTTCGATCAGCAAGGCTGTAACAAGATTACTTAAACTTTCCATCAAGAGCCACCATTTCCCAAAGATTTGGTCACGGCCCTATTTAAATTAGGTGAACGTTCCAATCCTACAAACTATCGTCCTATCTCGGTCTTGCCTACTCTAAGTAAGATCTTAGAGAGAACCGTTCACTCGTAGTTTTCGAGAAACTGAACTGGCGATTTTCAAATAACTTTCAAAAAAGATTCAAAACTTCATAACAATCTATTTTCTGCAATAAAAAAGGTAAGTCACTGTGGTTATTTGTCCGCTAAGACGGCTTTTTTGGTTGATATAGGCAGGCCAAATAAATGGTGACGTCATGTTGTCATGGTAACATGAAGAGTAGCGATTGTGGGGTAAAATTACTTTTTATATAAGAGGAAGCGATGGCATATATATATATATATATATATATATATATATATATATATATATATATATATATATATATATATATATATATATATATATATATATATATATATTGGAAGCTGTAGGGAGCCTCCTTAAGTTAGGAACTTGGTTAAATGAGAATAAGCTGACACTGAATTTAAATAAAACTCGATCAATGTTATGGGCAGTGATAGGAAGTTGTGTAATATATCTTCGATGACTGCTGTCTCTGTCAACAATACTGCAGTCTCCAACGCCAGCAATGTCAAGTACTTAGGAGTCACCATCACATGCACTCAACTTCACCTGGTCAGAACATATGGATAGATTGTATTTCCGCTAAAGTCAATCAACGCCTAGGTCTACTTCGTAGGATTATTAAAACACCTGCTACTCTTTAATGCACGAATCCTTTTTTGTAACAGTCTCGTACTCCCAATCTTTGACCATGCAGATGTTATATGGGGAGACAAAAATAATACAGCGCTAATAAACAATCTTCAGATACGCCCAGAACAAAGCCAAGATTGTTTTAGATAGACCACTTTTTTCATCGGCAGCAGACGCGTTATACACTTTAGGCTGGATCACTCTTGAACAACATAGATTGTATCATAGATGCATAATAATTTGTTTTTAAGTGTCTAAATAATCATACCTCACGTGGATTTGAACTTCTAGCGAACAGAGAAATATACACAACTACAATACGCGATATAAGGACAATTAATTAAGGCCACCTAAAGTGTCAAAGAATAGGGGAAAGCAATGACTCGCTTATCAGACCATAACAAATTGGAACAACTTGGACTTCTTGATAAAACTCTCTAATAGTATTTCTACATTTAAGAGAAACTTTTTTAGCAATCTTTGAACTTTTCCTCGTATAATTTTTAATATTTTTCATAGTTAATGTAATATATGCATGTCTTCAATCACTTTGTGAGAAAGCTTCCTGAAAATAAATATTCATTAAAAAATGTCCTTATGTAATCATATTAAAAGTTTTTGTACAAGTGGTTTATTCATCGTCTATTAGTTTATTATTATTTGAAAAATGTTTATAAATAGTCCTTTGAAGTTTTCTTCTCAGTCAGACGTTGCAAGATCAATACTTTAAACCTTCAAAGGTTCGGGGTGAACTTTGATTACATTTGGTATCCATACAAAGTTTTATTCTTTCCTCTAAAGTTTTATTTCGTCTTATAGCATATTCAAACAACTTTTTAAATTTTTTTTCGGCCTTCTCTATAGCCTTCAATACTTCATGTATGGCGTCCTGTAATCTTTTCTTTTTCTCCATTTTATCTTCCATAATTTCTGACAACCTTGTAAGGTAATCGCTTTTTGCCAAATAGTACTCGATTTCTCGAAATTTAGTTAAAGAGTTCCCGTTTAGTTGGTTCTTAAAAACAGTGGATAGCTCTACACTGGCAGCGGTCAAATCTTCCCTGCTAGGCGCGATTTCAGCTGCTTCACCCGTGATAGAGTAATTTATTAATACCCAGACTTTATAAATACAAAGTTTGTGTTGGAAATCAGTTATTCTATATGGGATTTCGTCGTCAATGAGAGTATTTGCAACTCTAGCAGCTTCTTCAAGGTACACCAATGCTTCCTTTTTCATTTCGCTAAACCTTTTAACTTCGCTTTGATTTTGAAAGGCCAGACATGCAGCGTTCATGGCACATTCGAGATACAACCACAGCAGACAAAGACCAGGGGGAATATTCTGTCCCATCTGTAAACCTTCTTTACTTTTTTCGTAACTTTCTTTATAGTTTTCCACGCTTCTGGCAACAAGGCATTGAGAAAGACGAAGGCGAACTTCAAAAATTGATTGGTCTTTTGAAGACGATAACAAGTCCTCAAACTCCTGTAATAATGTTTTAGCAAGTTCAGCGTTGCCACTTTTGTAGGCAATCGTGACGCGTCCAGCCTTCACCACAAGCTCAGCATTACTTTCTTTAAAATTTGTCACCGCCAATTCGCACAATTTATCAAATGAATCAGAATCTCCAGCGTCTCTATGGTCAACTAGCTTTTCACTTAGCTTAATAAAAAACGTTTTGTTCACTTCTGAACTCCATGTGACAGAATCCATGTTGCATGGCTTAATAAAATAATATCTTGAAAATTCTCCAGACATAAATGATTTCCACCATGAATTATAATCCATTTTCTCCACCTATGCGTATTGAAATAAAAAAATAATATATGGATGCTCTGGTCTCGAAAACAGCGTCAACCTGAACGGCGAAGGGCGTTTTAAATACCAAGGGCACAGTTTCCCCCATCCAGTCCGACCCTGGTAGTAAATAACGCGCGTTCACTTTTTAGCACATGCAAATATTTCAGTTATGTGACCTAATTTGCGAACAATGCCAGTGAGCTCTTGATACTGTGTATCCGGAGCAAAAACATACTGTATTCGGCCCATGAGAAAAATAAAGCCAAGATGGCGGAATTGGCATTCAAAATCTATGATGGTCGTAAACAATTTTCAACCCATTTTTCCCAGCTAACTTCAGTGTTTTCTAACTCTCGCTAGTTAAGTTATAAGTTGATAAAATCATATTAGTTTTTTATATCGAAGTCAAAATAAGACATCTGGCACACTCATTGCATTCTTGTGTTATCTGCGCAGACACGAACAATAGAAATGGATTGGCAGAATGGCACTGGACATCAATTTCCGCTATCTTTGGCTTCACTATCTTCAGTAGATGAAAATTATATCAATCTTCAGTAGTTGATTTATCTTCACTATCTTCAGTAGATGTGAGCTTACTGAACAAAACTTGAAAAATTCTAAGAGAATACCAAGAAAAAACTCTGACAAGTAACACAAAGAAGACAGTTAATTATAGCTTCAGGGATAATATAGAGGAATATCCAGTAAATTACAGTTACTCTGTACGTATATGCCATGCATCATTATAAAATTTACCTTTTCTTTTTTTATGTAATAACTTTCTGGTTCACCAGTAAACACTCCTCCACGATATAGAGCTACAAAAACTACAACAACATAAATTTCTTCCCCTTCTGGATCCTTAACATTTTCGAAGTAGATTTCCCAATCGACGCCTTGCTTTGGAGATATTCTACTCTCCGTCCAAATAAGTTTTTCCATTGCTTTACCTACTTCTACAATAACCTCCTGTTTGTCCTTTTCCATTAGTTTTTCGCCAGTCACAACACCTTCATCATCAATTCCGTAATAGATATGTCCACCTCGGTGATTTGCAAATCCAGATATATAGTTGCAAAACTTGTTCTTATCACTCAACATTCGTTTTGCAAAAGTATTTGTTTTTGCTTTATTTGATGGCTTAGTCTCTAGGCTCTTTAACTGAACGACTTCGCTTTCAGCTAATCCGGACGCCTTATTCAGAACAAAGTTATGCAAGTGCGAACCTTGAATCACAGGGTCTTCAACAATACCCCGATGTAGTAGTACACGTCGGATTTCCTTCATACTATCCGTTGTCTCTATCGAAATTATTTGTTTCTCTGTAGGCAGGAACAGATTGTAATTAACTGTGGTGAACTGAGCGCCCTTTTTCACATTTACTGATATTTTATGATCAGCTAGTTTGATTTTGATAGATGTGAAGAATGCTATACCGCCAATCATGTTTTTGATAACCTGTTCAATTGATCTGACATCCAATTCTATTTCAGTGATTTCAATTGTCCCTCCATCACTATTAAGCAGTGCACACACAGCTGGAAGTATAATCGAGTTGATGTAGACGTTGGGTTTCTTTTTATTATCCTTACCTGAAATATGGATGAGATGACCAGATCCAGGTAAAGCCATTATAATTATGATGTGATCTGTATATAGATGTGTATAAGAGAAACAAATGTTAAGAAAAATGCTGAAGTAAGGAACTGTAGAAATTTACGTATAGGCGTATACAATCGAGAAAAATATACTGGAAAACTATTTTTTGCCCGTTACTAATTTTTTGAAACGAAAATTTGTACAGCAATGAATTAGCAAGTCCGATGGCAGGTTAATATCTTTGACTTTATTTTTGTCAAACAAGTCTCACAATTATTAATTCAATAATTTAAATGTAAATGTTGTTTCTTGTACACGATTCGAAAACAAGACACGGGTACGTAGTAATAAAGCTACAAAACAATTATTAGTTTATTGCTCTGTCGTTTTACGTTTCAAAAATTAAAATTCATAATACAATATGGTTGTGACTGCAAACTGTATACAGACTGTATCCAGAAAGCAAAACAACGCGTTTCTAGTCCATTCCCCTCGATTGTCTATGGCACCTATTGTACAGTACACCAACATATTTTGAGAGGGTCAAAATCTTGCATGCATGGCTTGTTGTTCATGATCACCTCACTCAACTAATTATGTATCGCTCGTATGTTGCTGTGACCCCCATGGCACATGGCTACTACACAGGCTATAACTAAAAGCGGTACCGGAACCCGGAACTGGAAGCGGAATAATTTTTCCAAATTATCGCACTTATTAAAATCACCGTAGGAGATAATTTTCAAGGGGATAATTTTTTCGGAGATATATCTGATAAATATATACCTGAAATAAAACGCAAAAATAAAAAGGGGTTCAACAGTATATTAAATGATGTAAGCCACTATCAAAGGAAGTAAAACATTTTCTCAGTTGCCTGTGCATTATCTGCAGCATGTTAGCTGATTTCATTTACATCTTGTCTTGCTTGAACGTATGACTATATATGGTGGGCAGTATAACGGCAGTAGGTGTGCTGACCGATTTTGAGGAAGAGAATTGGCAACGAGCATGCCTTCGTCACCATATATATGAACTGGATGTTCTTAGTCTTTTTAGTTAATTTTGATGAAGAAAAATGAGTATCGAGGATAAAATTCGGTCAATATGAAATAAAAGCAAGCAAAAACAGATATTTTTCACATAACTTTGAGATTAACAAAGGAAATTTGAAAAAAACGTGGAAATTGTGAAATAAGCCAGCTAAAGCGACTTCAGTCAATGAAATTAAGAAGGATTCAGACATTATAACCGATCGAAAATGCATTGTAATGACGTTTAATAACCATTTTGTTGAGGTTTTTACATACCATCGGAATCGCAGAGCCGCACGTTTGATTCCTGCCAGGGACAGGGTTAGGGTTCAGCGCACTACACCCAATAGCCGGTTCCCCTTACTACGTATTCTGAATACAACTACCATGATGATACTTTGCAGGTATTTTCTTCATTATGCAATAACACGTCCGAAAAGCATGCGGGTAGTTGTATTCAGCTGGAATACAATAAGGGGAACCTGCAGCTACTGAGCTACAGAGTGTAGTTATGTGTGGACACACATGTATATATGTACATACATACTGCCATGTTATTTAAGTATTTTTTACCAAGTCTTGCCCAAAACACTTGTTTAGCTCATCTTTTCAAAGGAATATACAAAAACACTCAACTCAACTCAAAGGAATATACAAAAGGAATATACAAAAACACTCAACTCTTCATGAACCGCAACAAGAAGTCGTGCTCGCTGTGCTGACTAATGACACAAAAATGTTTGGCTGTCATCACAATTTTTATTTTTTTATTAATTTTTTATTAGTTTTGCCCGACATACATATACGGTATATACATAGCATATTTTTTAAAAACTTAAGGTGGCTCGATACATATTTCAACTAACGCATTTTTAGGATTTATTCAGCAGATATATTGGGTATTTTACATATTTTGATATTACATTTTCAAATTATATCAGTATTAACAGATAGTTCGTTCCTACGACGACATACTTGTACGAATATCACTTCAAAATGGCCTATCGTCTCGTATAGTTGGAAAAGAAGCATGGTGACCACCATTTTTTTTTCGTGCATTATTTTACTAAAAAATTCTGTAATGCCTTTTTTGGAAAATGCGAAAATGTTGCTCTCTTCGGTAAAATGTTTTTTGAACAGAATTTTCTTATTTTTTGTATAATGAAAGTTTTTAGCGGTGCAATACAGCATGCAGAATTTGAACATAGGTCACCAAACAAAATAGAGAGATATAGCGCATTATTTTTCTAAAATGAAAAATTCTAATGACGTCAGCAATTGACATAAAACGCTACAGAACACGCGCAATGACGTGGGAAGGCGCGAGCAACTGCTATTACATATGTTTTGTTGACTTCCTTACAATTATATATTCATTATATGGACAATGGTGTTTTACTGGAAACTAAAACACTCGTAGACCTCATACATCACTACATCCGGGACAAAGTGCACGTATTTTCCGTATTTCACCCATGCGAGTCACATACAAAGTTCGAAAATTTCCCGCCATTTTCATTGTTGTTGTTTTGAAAATACAAATGGACTTTGGTTCGCATATAAAACGAAATTAATATTGGAAATAAAACGAAAACATTTAAAAGACATCTTGAAATAAGTAAAATTTATTCTAGTCTTATGTTTAAAAAATATCGCTTTTATGCGCGTTTTTCGCGTGCTTATTTACATGTCGTCTTTGACTTTGTGTGTAGGCTATTTTTTCACTCTGAATAAGTCCATATAAAAAACAGAACATTAAACGGTTGCGAGAGTTTTCCTTTGAACGAAATTTTGGGCTGCGAGCAGAGTACCACATTAGGGAGAATTACCGTATGTTTGAGCCGCTGTGGCTAGTCTGGTATTATCGACTATTAAATGTGTTTTTTTTTAAATAAACTTCAAACATATATTTTGCGTTCCGATTTCCAAGTACATACATGATATGGTTGGGCGATTCTTTGTCTTCGATGTTTACAATGTAATTTGAGATCTAAGTGGGAACTATGAATAATGTACTTATATGATTAAACTGAAGCCGCGACAAACGTTAACATGGGCATCAATTCAAAGTTATTTTGACGACTCAAAAGGTTAAGCCTATAAATAAGTGGAACTGGCGATGGTACACTTTATGTATCAGTACTTTTAATTAGGTAGTTGCGAATATCAATTCTCTGACTTTGACCTTTGTCACACTACATGAAATTTCGAGCAATACGAGATACAATGTCAAAGCGCTACAATTAACTGTTTATGGCGAGACATAAATGCGACACTAACTTTCGTATTTGCTCAGTAATATAAAGAGTTATATACTTACCACGATTTCTGATTCAATTGCAAATATCAAACATGACATCATTTAAGGCAACGGTACATCACTCACAGCGTATTCAAATGCTGATGTTGAAGGTCTTGACACCGTCTGTGTAAAATTACAAACGTATAGTTAATCTAGTTATAAAAGCTAGTATGACACAGTCGAATTTGCTTTCGATTGAGCGTAAATAGATGTATTAAGAAAACTACAATGTTGTATGCCTTAAGACTAGGCAGGCGAGAATCTGACAACCTATGACGCAGACAAAAACTCTATATGACTATAACAATCTATAGCCAGTAGTTGTTGTGTCTGTATTAAATTTATAAGTTTGTTCTAAACATACAAAAATATATATGTGTATTTTGACATATTGTCTTACCTTGTTAACTTTGTTACCAACAGTGTGACAGCCATATATCACTTGGTCAGCACAGCATAACTCTTTCGCTGAGCTAGAAGTTAAATAGTATATTTTACACGCTGTGCACTGTAAACTTCCTTTGAATAATAAATATTCAGATGTAAATTTAATAGCTGTTGTAACAACTTCCTTTTCTTAGAATTGACTTTATAGCATAGCTTTTTTGTAACGTAACATGCGTAATATTGAAAAGTTATAAATCTTGCTTTAATTCTGTCCCGTTACCTATCTTGAATATCTTCCATGTCGATGACTTTTGCATCTGATAATGCTATCGTCTTGTAACTGTTATCATTCAGCGACTCAGAAAAATACGTCATTCTTTAAGGAAGACGTCACTTATTTTGAATTCAACATGGCCGCCTTCGATGTCTCGCGTGGTGTGTCAGGGACAGTGCACCCAACCACATTGACAACTTCACCAAATACAGTAAGAGTGACCACAATGGTCACGTTTGGCAACCCAACATTTCGCGCTTAGCGTCACAAAATTTGTTGATCCTACTCGATTGAGACCTGTTACTCTTTCAACACTTGTAATGCATTAATACCATTACGCCATGCTGACGAAAAGTTGCCGCTGTTTTCTACTTATTTCATATCGTTGCACAAGTTGGCTGCCAGTGAGAGACTTATTATATTATCGTCGGGCCATCATGACAGTCAAATGTACGACTGGTTGTGCACCAAGCAAGAAATTCTCGTAATATTAACATTCCTTTATTTAAAAGAAAGACTGGGCAACGAACATTTAATTATCAGACTGTTAGCCTATGGAACTGGTCCCCAAACAACTGCGCGGAGCGCCGTTCCGGGCGTAAGCCTGGGGTGAGGGTACTAATTCCTCCCGGCTATTTACACCCGGGAAAACGCATTAGCGAAGTCCAAAGTTCATCAATAATCGCGGGCGTGCCTCACCATGTATGTTTCGGTGGGTGGTCATCCTCACTGATCTCAAAAATATGGCGGACTGTCATGAATAGCGAACACTGATTGGTCAAATTTAAATTATAACGGCTGCATGACGACAGCGAAATAGCAAACATGTTTTGATTTGATGATTTCTTGCAAATACAGTTTATTTTTGCAAGATTTTGTGAATTTCAATAGCTTTTTAATTAAGAAAATAAACCTGCGAAAGAATTCCTAAAACTGTTCGCTTTATAATGGCTTTAAAAGCTAATCGTTGAGTATATTTTAAATGAAAAAGACAGCATATAATTTCAGTGTTTCTTTATTGATTAATCAGTTTTTTTATTATATTAAAATGTTTAAATAAAAAAGAAAGCAGAGTTGATGCTTGTGATGTTACTCTGAGTGTATATCCACAGCGGGCAGGCTTGAAGAATATGCCTGTCCACGGTGGGAATCAAACCTACGACCTTTGGAATACTAGGCCAATGCTCTGCCAACTGAGCTACGCGGTCAGGTCGGTTCGAGTATGCGATATTTCGGAACAGAATCTAGTTCCTTCGATTATACTTGTTTGCAATGATGTCGTAATAAAGTCCTCGGGTTGGCGTTTTAGCCATGTAGTCTAACTTATTTTCCCAGAGGGAACCATAATTTTCCCAGAAGGGTGCAAAATTATTGCCCCTCTAGCTACGTCACTAAAATTAAAGTAACTAAAGTCCTCTGGGTTGCTCGCACACCCCCTCCCCCCCCCCCAATTGTCTTAAAATCACCCGCAAATAGTCAAACTTCATATTTTTTTATTTTACATTTTTCTAGCTGTAATTTAAATTTTCGGTTCTTTCGGGCTTTCCATCGTTTCGCGATAGTTTCCATCTACAAGACTCTCGGACGGTATGAAGTGTACGGAAGGCGGGAAGTTTGCTTTAAATTTCTTCAATTTAATTCATCCTTAAGGTAATTCCGCAGTTTTGCATTGCGCACTTTTACTGCACACATCTTATAACTTATAATTTCATTCATTATACGTACCGTTTCAAAAAATATCATTATATGACAATTTTATGTTACTTCAAAACATCTTTGTTTACATTCGTGCAAAGAATTACGTTAAAATCAATGTTTTCAAAAAAGGCATGCAAAAGTGTACCTAGGATTTTCCTGTGTCTGTAGTATATTTATTTACTTGTATTTCACGTTTTAATGCCACAATTCCCTAAAAAGATCGGAGACCCCCGTTTTTTAACTGATAATTTATTTCTTTAATGTATTTTACATTTCATATCCGAAATTAAAAGAAAAATCATTTCTGGATCTTGAAAAAAAATCCTTTATCAATGCATGTTCTCAAAGAAAGATATGTAAAGAAATGTGGAAAAGACATTTGTGAATCAGAATTGTACACGTTAGTTGTTTCATTTTGCTCAAAACACAATATTTTTTCAAGAATGATTACAAGATAGGTTTACTAATGCAAAATCAGCGCTAAAACGTCAATAAATATCGGGCTGTTGTGATTTTGCTGTTACTCGTAATGAGCGTCAAGATGGCGCCATATTGGGGGTAAAGGTGGTATATTGTGACTGTCGTATCTTCTTAACGAGTTCGGTGACCCCAACTTTTTTGTGTGATTTTACTTTAAGTATATCATAAACTCCATGCCTGGGAAGTTTCAGCACATTCTCATTTCGGGAACAATTACTGCGGAATTACCTTAAGGTGGCTCGCTACAGTTTATAGAAATGTTGAAAATGCGTAAACTAGATCACCTTTTTGAAGAGATGATGCTCTTTACAAATCGAAATTTGTATATTATATATACAGCGACAATCAAACAGTCGAAAATTGGTCAGAAAAGTGACGTCACCACTGTTGCTATGGCAACAATGACGATTCAAGATGGCCGATATTTTGGCTTTGAACGCATTTTACTTTAAAAAAAGGTCGGTTACCCCCATTTTTTATTTCAGAAAACATTTTCTTATAGTGCAATGCACTATCTGACCAATTTTAAAAAAATTCTGTAATGCAAAACAGGGGGGGTGTAGGCCAAAAATTTCCGAATGACGAAATAAATTTCCGAATATTTCATGGCATACGAAGCCACGAAGGTGTTTGCTATCCGGAAAATGAAAACGCAATTTACAAACAAAAATACTCATATTTTACGCACAGACATATTACAGAAGCGTGCAGTTCTGTAGGAAGATCTTTTTGCTAAGGGGGAGGCGAGGGCCGAAGGCCCGAGGAAATTTTTAAATTTAGAGTCTCTGAAATGCCATTTCGTGGACTTTGGGGGAAGTTTTGACAGAATTCTGATGGTCAGAAAACAGAGTTTTAGCACGTCGAAATTTACAATTAATTTGCTTACAATTTAGAAAAACTAAATGGGCGAAGGCGTATATGGGTAATACGATTCTTTGCGGTTTGTCATGGGTAATGTAGCCGCTTAAAATTAATCAATTGTCAGTATTTTAAAGATATATTGAGGACTGCCCCCTCCCCCCACCCGTTGCTACGGCCCTGGGAAGTAATAAACCGAAAAACATTTACCGATCTACGATTTGTTAAATGTTATCCATGTAAATGCCGTGATTTTGTAAATCAGTTTATGATACTGACAATACAATTTTATAATATTTTCTCTGTTTAATTAAACAACTAAAATTTTGTTATACTATTACTGCCGTAATTTTCCGAATGACCAACCTGATTTTCCGAATATTGTAATTCTAAAAAAGTTGGGGGGTTTAACCCCCCCCCAATACCCCCCTTCGCTACGGCCCTGCCTGTCCATATCTAATTAGCGGAAAGCCAGACTTTGCATTTTTACATAGAGTGCACTAATGATCTTTGGTCTATAAAGTAGATCAAGTTGAGGAAAAATAACATTGTTTGTGGCAATCATGGCATGTGAATCATGGCATGGCAGCAGTTACAATTTTTTAGCCAAGTCAGGCATCTGTAAGGTCTCTATTCTGTGACCACGCCTTATCTGCCATTTTTGGGCAACCAGGCAAAAAAAAAGATGACAAGTCAAGGACTGGTCTGGTGAAGCAACTAGTATTTATAAACATTAGTACTCATAAACATTGTGCTTTGAACATTTGCCAGTGCAGGTTGCCACCCAAAAATGACAGACAAGGTCACAAGGCGGGCGGGCCGCGGGCCTGGTGGCATTACTTGCATGGTGTGCAAAAGGCTTTGTTCAAAAAGCACAATAAGAGCATACACTGCATGAATTTCACGGCATACCTCCCAAGTTGCAGCCCATTTCATCACTGACTCGGCTTGCAACTGAAATGGCGCCTATTCTTC
This sequence comes from Paramuricea clavata, assembly GCA_902702795.2. Taxonomy (NCBI): domain Eukaryota; kingdom Metazoa; phylum Cnidaria; class Anthozoa; order Malacalcyonacea; family Plexauridae; genus Paramuricea; species Paramuricea clavata. Next base: position 34,493 of record CACRXK020000965.1, on the reverse strand, counting down.
TGGGCTGAGTTACAGCTATTTTTCCACGTTTTGTCAACCCTGATTCGTGTAAAAATTGTGGTATCTGTGTAGATTTGCCACTGCCTGTTTCTGCTACGATTATCAGGGCATTATTCTGTTCTACAGCGTTGATTATTTGCCGTTTAAACGCATTCACTGGCAAACATGCGGAGGCCATTTTGAAACTTTTTTGGAAGAGAAGAAACCAAGCTATATACTTCATGATAGGAAGAATGTAGTGGATCTTCTTGAAGTTGTGTTGCAAAATGTTGCAAGCTATGTTTATTTAGTGTAACAAAATGTTATATTTATTTTGTATCAAAAGCAATGGAATCTTTAATATCCAATTTTCAATAATATTTCTAATATTTTCTATGATGCAAAATTCTCTGAATTTCAACAGAGTTGCAGTGTGTTTCCACTTCGAAAAAATGTGGCTCTTGTGTAAGGGGCATAGCCATTGAAAATCGGTTGTAAAAGAAACCTTTAGCTGAGGTAACACCTTACGTTTCATTTTTGACACAATACAGCTCTGCATTTAGTTTATAATAAAAGCAATGAAAGTTTTATATCTCGTTTGTGGAAAGCTTTAGCTATAAAATGACCATGTGTTTACACTGTACTATTTTAGCAGCTTTTTGTATTGTGCGCAAAGCAATATAAAGCTAAAATTTTGATTTTTTGCGCATTCTATAAAACACCATAGTCATATTTCTCTTGGGCAATGGCGCCCTCGTGATGCGTCGGTTTTCCGGAAACTTCCATATTAGGTCAATATCGGCTAAGTGTCAATTTCAATGTTATCCGGTAAATGCAAAACAAATGAATTTCTAAAGTTTTCGCTTCAAAGTTGAATTTGGACAACAATCCTTGTCCATCGGGACGAATTTTGCCATAATGAAGGCGTATTTCTAGACTGATGTGAGAGTTCTTTTGTCTAAGGCTGCAATATTTTCAATATTTATTGTTTAAAGTTACCAAGTCGCAAAAAAATCAACCAATAATGGCATCAAATGCTGTCGAGTAGCGGCCATTAAAATACGCAACTGAGTGTATAGTCTTTTTTTATTGTCGTTTTTTCGGCGTTTGTATTGTCGCAATGGAGCTGAGAGTTGGCAATAAATACCGTCTTGGAAGAAAGATTGGTAGTGGTTCGTTTGGTGATATTTATCTTGGTAAGAAGCGAATATTTTCAACATTGTTTATAGATTTTGCAACATAGCGTTGTCAAGTGACTTTCGTGGTATAAACAATACGAAGCCTTTTAAAAATACTGTTTTTTTGCCCATGAAAAACCCACAGCGTAAACTATGAAAGATTTATATCTAAATACAGCAAAGGAAAGGTTTAAGGTGTATTAAAATTATTTCAAACTGGGAAATTTTGAATTTATATAGGGACAAGTATCGCCACAGCCGAGGAGGTCGCGATAAAGCTAGAATGCGTCAAAACGAAGCATCCACAACTTCACATCGAAGCGAAATTTTACAAGATGATGCAAGGGGGAGGTTAGAAAATAATCCTTGAAGAAACCTTAAAATATCGTGCTTTTATTTATATGCAATCGTTTCGTTTTTAGCTTGTTATTTTCAAGCAGTGTTGCCAATATAATTTATTCCTTGATTATAAAAAAGGTTGTCGATCATACCGATTTAAACGCTTATTTTGAGCGGTAAACCAATGTAGAAAGACCTCTATTATATAGAACTTTAAAGAACCTATCCCCTTTCATAATTCGTACAGCATTTTGCAACGATTTCATTTATTATAATTCTTCCTCTTTTGCAAAAAAAAGGCCAGAGTTCCAAACAAAAGTATGTTTACATTTCACAGTTTTAAAAAGGTCGGCTGTTTGGCTGTGTGAAAATATTATAAGGAGATCAAGAATACTGACCAGTTTATAAAAATAGATGTGATTTTCATGTTCACAGAGCATAAGATTCCTGCAGAGCTATTCAAACTCAGCTTGGGACAAATCGTTTTAAAATTACAAAAGCTTTATATATTTCAAATATGTAAACATAATGGAAAATTGAGATTTTCCATGTTAATATTTATCCTTGTGAGATGTGCAAATAGTGTTTGTATTGGGAAAAGTCTAGATTGTAATCTTAGGTATATCTTTTTACTCTTTTTATTGTTTTTTTGTTCAGTAATTATATATTGAACATTTGTTTTGTATGCATTAATGCATGTTGCCTTTCCTTCTTATTTCACTGTGTGTTATTTCACAAAATGTTTGGCATTTGGCCTGATTTACGCCAAAAGCAGATCATCTGTCAAGACAGATATCAATCGGACGGATTATCCACCTCGGCTTAAACACAAGACCGTCTATCTAGACAATCGAGTCGATGAGTCATCCCGGAAAACGTCCATACCTCTCCCACAGGGGGAAATTGGAAGGTAACCCCTACCCTCTTTATATGTCCTAATACACTTACTATTATCAGAAACATTTTTTCTCCCCTCCCCCTAGACAGCAAAAATTTCCTCTGTGGGGGAAGTGTGGATCTTTTCTGGAACGACCCGATACAACTGTCAGCCATTGTCAGAGCGAAACGCGAACGTGGCATCTACTGACTGTTCTGCACATATGGCCCAGTCAGTTCCGCACATATGGCCCAGTCAGTTCCGCACATTATGGCCCGTAATTGTGTTAAATTTCATGTAGTGGGCATCCCAACAATAAAATGGTGTGGCACAGAAGGCGATTACAATGTTCTCGTCATGGAGTTACTTGGTCCGAGTCTCGAAGATCTGTTTAATTTCTGCGAGAGAAAGTTCAGTCTCAAAACTGTACTACTTCTTGCAGATCAACTGGTTAGTGGTGACTGGTATTATTCTCCGAGTACATATTCCTTTCATAAACAAGAGGGGCCATCCAAGCAAGTTTCTACTAAGAATCTGCTTACACAGGGCTTGGCCCTTGCCCAGAAGGTGCACATGCTACAATTTTAGCTGGTTTATCGTTTTGACACATGTTAAAACATCAAACATTGAGATGGTATGAACTGTGGACTCATTATTCCATGCATGACAGTGAACCAAACACTTGGTATTGAATTGATATTAGAGTACAATATAAGACATTTTATCCACATCTAGGTGATCTAGTTTTGGTTGCATTTCAGTAATTAACCTGTTTTTCTATCCTTGTATATTGACTAACTGCTTTCATCCACAGATAAGCCGAATCGAATATGTCCACAGCAAAAATTTCATTCATCGTGATGTCAAGCCGGACAATTTTTTGATGGGCCTCAGCAAGAAAGGCAATCTCGTCTATATCATCGACTTTGGTTTGGCCAAGAAATATCGAGATGCACGGACGCATCAGCACATACCATACAGGGAAAACAAGAATCTCACTGGCACAGCAAGATATGCCAGTATTAATACACATTTAGGAATAGGTATACATTCAATAATACAGTGTAATAAAGCTTTTTGTTTTGAACTACAGTATAACAATACCTTATCATGGCATCACCTTTGTATTTATATGTGAACTTATGGTGGAACTCGACAACTGGAATCTGTACTGTAGCTCAGTTGGTTAGAGCGCTTCACTGGAATTGCAGGGCTGCACATTTGATTCCTACCAGAGGGCCTATAGTTGCATTCTATGTAGTTGCGTATTCTCCCTGCCAATCAGGTCTAAAATTGTATAGAAATTTTCTGCAAAAAAACCATCAGCATAATATGGCTCGAATATCCAAAAATACCTTAGTGTTCTGTTATCAAACTGCAAAAATGGACACTTTTAATGTTTTTTTCTTTTTAGAACAAAGTCGCAGAGATGATCTTGAATCGCTGGGATATGTTTTAATGTATTTCAATCTGGGCAGTCTGCCTTGGCAAGGTTTAAAAGCTGCAACAAAGAAACAAAAATATGAGCGAATCAGCGAGAAGAAAATGTCAACGCCGATTGAAGTTTTATGTAAAGGATTCCCAAGTATGAACATTTCTGTTGGGCAAAAAATAATTAGAATGAAAAGTAACAAATTGAAGTGTAATTATTGGAGTTGAGATATTTTTTTCAGGTTGTTCAAACACAAACCATGGCAGCTTATTGTGGAATACTACCTACACTGGACCACCATGTTTGAGATATCGTTTTCAGACACAACCCGTGATAGCTCATTGTAGAATATCTTTTTCAGACACAAACCATGATAGCTTATTGTAGAAAGCTACCTAACGCTAGGTCCCCAAATTTGAGATATCACCACCATCATGCTAAATTGTATAAATTGTTATTTTTTAGCGGAATTTGCAACATACGTAAATTACTGTCGTTCCTTGAGATTTGACGACAAACCCGACTATGCATATCTCAGACAATTATTCCGTAACTTATTTCATCGCCACGGATATGCATATGATTATATATTTGATTGGAACCTACTGAAGATTGTAAGTTCAATAATTTACCCTTGATACTTCAAGTCTCCCAATTTACTTCTAAATTACTGGGCAGATTAGGAAAGTTTGTTGTGCAAAACATGGCTAGGAAACAATGTTTCCCGATTTGCCCACCTTTGGGAAACATGGCTAGGACACACTGTTTCCTGGTTTGCCTACCTTTGGGAAACATGGCTAGGAAACAATGTGTCCTGGTTTGCCCACCCTTGGGAAACATGGCTAGGAAACAATGTTTCCTGGTTTGTCCACCTTTGGGAAACATGGCTAGGAAACAATGTTTCCTGGTTTGCCAACCTTCAGGAAACATGGCTAGGAAACAATGTTTCCTGGTTTGTCCACCTTCGGGAAACATGGTTAGGAAACAATGTTTCCTGGTTTGCCAACCTTCAGGAAACATGGGTAGGAAACAATGTTTCCTGGTTTGTCCACCTTTGGGAAACATGGCTGGGAAACAATGTTTCCCGATTTGCCCACCTTTGAGAAACATGGCTAGGACACACTGTTTCATGGTTTGCCAACCTTTGGGAAACATGGCTAGGAAACAATGTGTCCTGGTTTGCCAACCTTTGGGAAACATGGCTAGGAAACAATGTGTCCTGGTTTGCCCACCCTTGGGAAACATGGCTAGGAAACAATGTTTCCTGGTTTGTCCACCTTTGGGAAACATGGCTAGGAAACAATGTTTCCTGGTTTGCCAACCTTCAGGAAACATGGCTAGGAAACAATGTTTCCTGGTTTGTCCACCTTCGGGAAACATGGTTAGGAAACAATGTTTCCTGGTTTGCCAACCTTCAGGAAACATGGGTAGGAAACAATGTTTCCTGGTTTGTCCACCTTTGGGAAACATGGCTGGGAAACAATGTTTCCCGATTTGCCCACCTTTGAGAAACATGGCTAGGACACACTGTTTCATGGTTTGCCAACCTTTGGGAAACATGGCTAGGAAACAATGTGTCCTGGTTTGCCAACCTTTGGGAAACATGGCTAGGAAACAATGTGTCCTGGTTTGCCCACCCTTGGGAAACATGGCTAGGAAACAATGTTTCCTGGTTTGTCCACCTTTGGGAAACTGGCTAGGAAACAATGTTTCCTGGTTTGCCAACCTTCAGGAAACATGGCTAGGAAACAATGTTTCCTGGTTTGCCCACCTTTAGGAAACATGGCTAGGAAACAATGTTTACAAGTTTGGCCAAAGATTCAATGAAGCCTTTAAATTGTGCTGCTTGCATCACTGGTATTCGAAAAGTAAATCCAGTTTCAAATTGTTGTATAAAACATGAAAACGTGAAGGCGTGTTTAGAATCACTCGAAACTGAAGTCAGTCATTCGTTTCTCTAGAATGGTCGAGAAGATCTGTCAGGTGAGAGATCACGAGAACGAGGCGAACTGCCCGCTGAAAGACATCACCATGGTAGAGGTTCTGCCAACAGAGCCACCATGGGCAACTCCGCTGCACGACTGACTAGTGGTATCGCCGCCTCGCCTGCTGGTAAGATGTTAGATTTGCATTCGCAAACACTGCAGGTTTTGCAATGTTTCAGTTTCCTATAGCAACACTGGACCAAAAAGAGATGACTCTTATTGGACTTCTAGGAAGAACAGTTTAGAACTGATAGAGCTATCCAGTATAAATAAAGTTAGTTTAGTTTATGTTTCCTCCTGTAGCAACACTGGACCAAAAAGAGATGACTCTTACTGGACCTCTAGGAAGAACAGTTTAGAACTGATAGAGCTATCCAGTATAAATAAAGTTAGTTTAATTTAGGCTTCCTCCTGTAGTAACACTGGACCAAAAAGAGATGACTCTTACTGGACCTCTAGGAAGAACAGTTTAGAACTGATAGAGCTATCCAGTATAAATAAAGTTAGTTTAGTTTATGTTTCCTCCTGTAGCAACACTGGACCAAAAAGAGATGACTCTTACTGGACCTCTAGGAAGAACAGTTAAGAACTGATAGAGCTATCCAGTATAAATAAAGTTAGTTTAGTTTATGTTTCCTCCTGTAGCAACATTGGACCAAAAAGAGATGACTCTTACTGGACCTCTAGGGAGAATAGTTTAGAACTGATAGAGCTATCCAGTATAAATAAACTTAGTTTAGTTTAGATTTCCTCCTGTAGTAACACTGGATCAATAAGAGATGATCCTTACTGGACCTCTAGGAAGAACAGTTTAGAACTGATATCTCAAGCTACCATGTATAAATAACTAGTGTTAAATGTGTTTTCTTTCCTCGATGTAGGAGGATCAAGACCAGTCTCAAGAGGAGAACGAGATCGACGAGTCAGCATGCGACTTCACCGTGGTCCCGAAGGAAGCGCTGCTGAGCATGCGCGTGGAGAGCCATCACGTATGTCCGGCGTGCACACCCGTGCTTCGCTTGCCACCGGAAACGCTTCGGGCGTCCGTCGGATGGGCGGCTCGCGCGACAGAGGACTTGGAAACGATGACTTTGTACCACGGACCTCCACGAGGCAACTACAGAGAACCGCAAAATAACTTGTTGCGTTTCAGTGAGCGATACAGGACAACAGATGGCGTCAGCATCAGAAATGTTCAAAATTAAACCCAATACTACACACGTAAAAACGCGCAAGTTGTAACAAACTGCAGCAGACTTGTAAACAGGATGTGTTCGCACTGCTTGTTCCCAGCTTGTCAACGCCTTGTTGACAACTTGCTACAAGGTTGTTGAGCTCAACAGACTTGGTACAAGTTGTTCCAACAACTTGTTATCGTCCTGCATTTCAATAATTTGTCAACAAGTTGTGAGTGACAACCTTGTAGCAACTTGATGAAATAACAGAATTGTTACAACTTGTTGACAAGCTTGCTACAAGCCTGTTGCGAACTCATCTTGTTGACAAGTTGCGAGATTTTTACGTCTGTAGACACGATCAACTATAAGCATGCATATAACTGGAACCCTACCTCCAACCGGAAATCTGAAGCCAAACTTGACGACCACTCCAAGTCTTTTCACGCATGCGAAGAGCACTCAATCATGACATAAACACGCGTATCTTGACCACCACACACGCGTGTCTAGAGGTCAGATTTGGCTTCAAGAAAAAGATAGGCAGTATATCTGAAGGTAGTGTTCCAGTTCTATTCATTTCAATGGCTATAACGTACCGCCATCAGCTGCAACGACAGTGCCGCTCAGTGAAACCTACCTATTTGTGGCGCGACAACGAAATGACGTTATTATGTCGTGAACCGTATTTGATATTGTATAAAATTTAGAGCCTAAAGATTAGAAAACGACGCAGAATTGTGAATGTTTGTAAATAAAATATATGGATAAAGATTGCATTGTCTTTTGTTATAATGTACCGTTTACCCCTGATCCTGCTTTGCTGACTACGTTTACACTACACTGTACGGGATAACTTTCCGTAGCGACGTGAAAAAAACACGTATCCGTATCTTTTAGGAAGGCTATTTTCAGATGAATTATTGCAACGGAGAGATGTTGCTTTACTCAGCTTCTGAAAGTTGTACATTCCGTATCGGATAGATGCTTTTTCACGCCGCTATCCGATATATCTGTCGCAAGCTATCGGATATAGTGGAAACTTAGTCTAATTCAATGCAAAGAGTAACGATAAACTATTTCAAGTTTTGATTCGCTTGTTAGCGGTGGGCCAGTACAACACTGAAGGTGGTCTTTCAAAGCTGGATTAGCGCTAACCCTGGGTTAAAATTTAACTCGCTGTTTTGGTTTGTGTACTTCTGCACGTCTGTTTATTTGAAAACTTTGGAAAATAAAACTTCTATTGATCCAGACATGAATTGTCGAAAACTGTCTTCATGTTTTTGGACGGGTTGTTGGTAATTTAGTTAACCTAGGATTAAGCTAACCAGCTTTTGAACTACCGATTGAATATCAACACGAAAGAAACTATGAGGGGTTATCACTATCAAAAATAACTCTTGATCGTGTGGGAAGTTGATTGGACCGTAAATCAAATTCAGTCGTAAAGTTTCATTGCCCGTAACGTACGTCTTTACATCGTAATTCAAAATGTTTCGTAATTAACGTGATACTTCGGGTCGTAATTATCGTGATACTTCGGCTCGTAATTAACGTGATACTTCGGCTCGTAAATAACGTGATACTTCGGCTCGTAAATAACGTGATACTTCGGCTCGTAAATAACGTGATACTTCGGCTCGTAAATAACGTGATACTTCGGCTCGTAATTAACGTGATACTTCGGCTCGTAATTAACGTGATACTTCGGCTCGTAATTAACGTGATACTTCGGCTCGTAAATAAAGTGATACTTCGGCTCGTAATTAAATTATCCTGACGCGAGGTTGATATTAATACTTTGGGTAAGGCCCTAAAGAGGGGTAAGGAGCCCTAAGGAGGCCTAAGGAGGCCTAAGGAGGGCTAAGGAGGCCTAAGGAGGGCTAAGGAGCCTTAAGGAGGCCTAAGGAGGGCTAAGGAGCCCTAGGGAGGCCTAAGGAGGGCTAAGGAGGGCTAGTGATAGTTATTCAGGGCTAGAGTATCTAGAGCATTATGATACAGTATAATAAGGGGTCACATAAAGTATATACCAAAGTGACGAAGTATCACGTTAATTACGAGCCGATGTATCACGTTAATTACGAGCCGAAGTATCACGTTAATTACGAGCCGAAGTATCACGTTAATTACGAAACATTTTGAATTACGATGTAAAGACGTACGTTACGGGCAATGAAACTTTACGACTGAATTTGATTTACGGCCCAATCAACTTCCCACACGATCAAGAGTTATTTTTGATAGTGATAACCCCTCATAAGAAACTGGCAACATTGCCTGCTTCGTTACTATAGCCTGCACTCGGGCACAATGGTCCACCCGCCATGCCCTAAAACTCGCCTGACACCAGACAGCCTCTGCACCCAAGGGGTAGTTGAAGCCTTTCCGTTTAATGGCCTGACCCAATATAGTTGTCCTTCTCATTCTTACTCGTAGTTTTAGGTTACTGAATATCTTTCGAAAAACCTGCACTTTATGTACTTCACTTTAAAGACTAAGTACACATTGAGTCTTTGTTCAAGTGCGCGACAATAATCATTGGAGTACCAGTCAGGTACGACTAAAAATCTTCAATAATAGCACTCCCTGCTAATCTGCTATTACTGTACTACAATTGGTTTTGACTAAAAAATATGATTAGATTAATACATTCATTAATATATGTACAAATAACTCGTGTTCATCCAAAGTATTATTCTATTGTTGGCCACTGGAAAAGTACGAGAAAATTACGTCCCAGCTTTCAGCAAAAATGATCTAGTACTGCTGCAAAATATTCACCAGGACGTCTAAAAAATAGGACAGGTTAGTTTCCCATTTTCTCGGTTGGAATGCCTCGCACAAAACGTTCGCACTATGACTATGTACTCAGACGCTGTGACAAGCAGACGCAGCAACGCAAGCCATGGCGGTAACATAGTGCGTGGGTCAGATAAAACAGGGTGTGTGCGTGTGTTTTCTGTACATAGAATGCCTTAAACTTCAATTATACAGCAATGTCAATGCTTAGTTTCGTACCGTCACACATACAGACATGACATGACATCATAGCATGACATACTGACCAGCAATTTGTTATTTGTACAAATTTGCCAAAGTTGCACGTATAATACTTTTTGTTTGTGGAAAAAACCACGTAAATTTATTGCTGCAAAGCTTTCGATCGGTAAGCCCGGTTGCTCCCCACAATACACATATTGGATTAATTTGTGCCCACTATTAAAAAGGGTTTAGATTTTGACCACCGTTATCATTGACCAGGTGTGGGAGGTAGTGGAAGTCAAATCTTGACTTGTCTATACTAATTACTACACACTAGATCTCGGCCTACAGCCTCGCCAACGATTATGTTCTCAATGAAAAATGTTGCAATACTGAACTCAGACTCAGAGGAAAACAGAATGGTAATAAATATACAACACTTAAAACTAGAATTAAATATACTAACCTGACATATCGTGTGAGCTTCAGTCTGCATCAAACCCTGCGCGACGGTTTATCACGGGGAAAAACTCCTTCAAGGAAGGGCATGTTTTCCAGTCATAATGCTTTCTGATGACTTGATGCAGAACAAGCGGGAGGGTTGGAAATAATTGCAGGAAATATTCGTCAAGAGAAGTAGCTGTTCCCATGGCTTTCAATGGTGGAGGTGGCCGTTTGTCGCCCCAATGCTGACGAACATTTCTTATGAATCGAAGACAATGCGTGTAACGGCTACCATCAAAACTGGACACGGGCGTATGACCTCCTGCACAAAATGTGTTGAGGTCATCTGGATCGATGACTGCTTTCCAGTCATTTGGTAACAATGAGCTTCGAGGTTTTGACAAATCACGGTTGTCTAGCTCTCCCGAAACAGCACAGTTGGGATCTCCTGTGAAACTCTTTATTTCAGGCTCGTTGCCCACAGCTTCTAAGAACTTCATCTGGTCTTCGGATGAGAGAAAGTAAGGATGCTTTAAGGCTTGCTCCACATATGGTCGTTCATCTAACTCCCGAGCCAACATCTGAGAAAGCAGGTCTTTCACCACAGGATCACTGAGCTCTCTTAAACCCACTGGGTTGCCATCATGCAAATTTATCAGTTGGTGTATTTGAGCACCAAATGGATGCTTTCCTTTGGTCAAGATGTAAAATGCTATCATACCTGCCACTTGGATATCTGATTTCTCTTTCCACTTGAGTTGTATTGGTCTATCTGAAGGGTCCCTCATCTCATCAGAGTACAAACTATCCCAGTCAATACATTCATATGCAATCCAGCCTTTTGATCCACGTTCGCCATTAGTACAGTATGTAGTTGCACCTGTAGAAAAGTAAGAATTTTATTAATTCACCTGTGTTACTCAAAACAAGGCCGTATTTTAGTGGAAATAATGGTGGAGGTGGAAACAATTTAGGGGAGGTGCAGCGGTCTAGCTCACAACCCCCATGGAAAGTTAGGGCTTAGAATGGGCCAAATTAAAGTCAACGTGACGTATGCATGTAGTGTACGTATGTATTAGTGTATTAATGAATTATGATGGTACAACTCATCCAATTTTGCCCTTCAATCCCTTCATTACAATTACTACAAAGTTTCTTTCAAAACATTGCATTAAAAGGGTACTTTACACACAGAGATGAATGGCTATCACTGTTTCAATTTTACAGAAAAACTTTATTACTGTATGTAGTATGTGTAGACCCTGAGCAACCAAAAATTTCAAATTTTCACTTTGATCTATTATTTAAACTTTCCCAAGGTGCATCACTTTTCGGGGGAGGTGCAAAAATTCTTAGGGGAGGTGCAAAACAATCTCAGGAGGTGCACACCTCCCCTCAAAATCCGGCCATGACTCAAAAGAGGAATGCTTGGACCACCGTGCTTGGACGTATAGTTTACCTGTAAAAAGTTTTCCGGAAAAGTTACAATAAACTGAAATGTCAGACACAGTGTCTCATATATGACAGTGAAGATGATCTCTTTTAAATAAATAGATACTATCGAGTGAGATGGCCAAAGTTTAGTTTAATTTGCACTACACAGGGGCGTTAAGCTACGGGGGTTAACACCCTCCCCAATAATCCAAACGTAGGTCAAAGTTGGTAAAAATGGAACTGCTATTTGCTCAAAGTTAGTCAAAATGGAACAGATATTTGCTTAAAATTTAAGGTCAAAGTCGGGAAATTGTGGTAAAAAATTGGCAAGCCTTGCTTATTTTGATTGAAAAATTTTTAAATAATATTATATGCTTATATAAGTCCGGAAAATTTTTTACACCTTCTCCCCCCCCTTGCCCTCGCCCGTCGACAACATTTCCGGGGGGGGGGAACTTTTACGACTTGGTCAAAATTCTACCAAATGTTGGTCAAAACATGATGACACCCCCCCCTCCAATGTTAATGCCTTAGCGACGTCCCTGACACACAGTCTAGGATTTAACAATTAGACACAGAAGGCGAGGTGATTGCAAGCCTATATTCACTGAGCCGAAGTGAATATAGGCTTGTAATCACCAAGCCTAAGGCAACTAATTGTTTTAGTATAACTTCAGTATTGAAAAAGTTTTATTTATAAATACAACTAGAATACTTCCGTCTGATTTTCAGCCATTTTTTTCAGCAATAGTTACTATACATCCTGTAAAAATACCTTGTTCCGGGAAAAACCGTCCAATACCAAAATCAGACAGCACTAAATCACCATTCACATCAACAAGTATATTGGTCGGCTTCAAATCTCTGTGTAAAATTCTAGGCTCTCTAGCATGTAATGCTTTCAGCCCTTCCAACACTTGACGTATCATCTTTCTAGCACGGGATTCTGTTATCATCTCACCTTCCTCCTTGATGAATTCTTTAAGATTTTGTTCATATAAATTCAAAATCAAATAACCAAAGTCAGGGCTGGAAGTATCATCGTAGAAACAATAATTTACAACTCGCGGCGACTCGACTGCATTCGGAGACGTCAGGATATCTCGTTCATTCTTCAACAAATTACACAGGACTTTTGGCAAACGTTTTATCGCTCGTTCTATCCCGTCAGACCCCAAGCAAACATACGCCGTTATCGTTTATTGTTATCAATTCAGGGTTACCGTCAGAATTTTCCCAGACTTCTGAAAGCCGGTCAAACTTCTCTCTATACTTCACAGAGACTTTTTTCCAATCTTTGGGTTTTAAGGCTGTGATTGTTTTCCTTTTCTTCACATGTCGAGTCTGCGGTTTGATTTTGCCATCACGACCCCCAGCATTCCAACCTGTCCATGACCTACGTCTACCTCCTCCTGACGACCTTCTTGATATAAATACAGTACCAACAGATGTACCATCACTATCATCACCATCACTACTATCAATCATAGATACTGGTATGATTATATGCTCTCCCATACCGGTAATATTCCACCTTTCTGCCATGTCAAAAAATTCTATATTATTTCTCACCGAAACAGGGGAAAGACCTTTCCCCTTATTAGTATCCGGATTAATATCCTGATTAGTATACAACCTCTTACCCAGGCTCTTTCGCTTTCATTTAAGTGATTTAACTACACTTTAATATATAGATGAAATTTAAAGGTGATCTACAGTCCGTATGTAAACAAAGCCTTTGTTTACATTTTTGTGTCCAAAATATTGAGCTTTATTCGACAACTATTTATATTTTCAAGCTTCTAGAGTATAATAAATGATCAAGAAACAACAATCAGGCTTTTCAAGAACTCAAAACATAGTTAAACTGTTTGTATCATAAAAAGTGGGCTCATTTGTGCACATGCGCAGATCGGACTGTAGATCACCTTTAATGATGTTCTGTGCAATAATGACAAAGAAAAAGGCGACATGTGAACACGCTTTGCAGAGATAACAGGTGAATAGCATAGCGTTTTACATAATTAAAGATCGGATAATTTTTTTTACATGTAAATTTATAAATATTATGTATCAGTCAATTCCAGCGGTGCCATGCCCCCCCCCCCCTCGGGGGAATTAGCCATTTCTGAAAAGAAAATGGCTATGTCCCCACCCCAGGGAAAGAAGAACCGTGCTAAAGCCCCACCCCCTGGGCAAACAAATTGGGTCTATATCCCACCCCCGGGCAATAATATTGACTGTTTAGTACACGTTGATTTGCACGTTATAATTCTATATGCCTATGGACAATACAAATGCGAAGTACAAAATAGAAGTTCTACAACAAGGATAAAAATGCTTTTATATTAATGCAACACTGTATAAAATCTCAACCCTAACTTCAGCGCATCTAGCTAGACCTATGATAATATTACACTAACCGATAACTGAGTTTGAGTTATTTGGTCTACATATCTTTCAAAATTCGCTCTCATTGGCTGTTCTATTAACTTTCAAAAAGACAAAAACTAAAAAATCGCGTCGCGTTGTCGAATTGCGTCCGGTGTTGTCTGGACGTTAAGCCAAGTTTCGTCCAGCCGGCGATGCACTCATAGATCATTTTTTATAGTGATCATTGTCCATTGCATTAAAGAAAAACTATTTCATGTAGACAAAGGATTTTACTCACAAATGATCAAAGACAATGGTACTGAAACCATACCAAACTAAAGAATGAGTATCAAGCCATTTGCGAACGAATCAAAGTATCTTTTCCAGCGAAATCTGCCATGTTATACTGTCCGCCAATCACCATGATGGAAAACGTCTAAGTCCCCACCCCTAGGCTGATTGTTTCACTCAGCTTCTGAAAGTTGTACATTCCGTATCGGATAGGTGCTTTTTCATGCCGCTACGGAAAGCTATCCCGTATAGTGGAAACTTAGTCCAGGGGTGGAAAATGTATCGGAACCTGGGAACCTAGTTCCCAGAAATTTTTTTGAGTTGAGCGTTTTGCAGAAAATTTTCCAGAAAAATCAAATATTTCAACATTTTGAGATAACTCTGTTTACTCAACTTACAAGTTACAACTATTCTACTTTACACTGTACACTGTACACGCTAACATCAGCAGCTTTTAAATATTTGACAGAAATTAATTCTTTTACCCACCCCTGCCATCACAATGAGGTAAAATGGTAAATATATGCTCTGCAAAGTGTCCAATAAAATGCAAATTAAATAGTAAACAAATAAAAGTGATGGAATAAATAAGATGATAGGACACTTAGTTAAGCGTTAGATCCTTACTAGTTGGTCATAACTCATAACTGTAGTATATAACAGACAACTATTGCGATGTACGAGCATACGAAAACACCAACCTAAAGTATTACCAAAGTACAAATAATACAATAATTATGCATTTGTTTTGTTATTTTTGCAATTGTAAAATTGCAAATTTTAAAGGAAATTTCTAGCCTTCGACCCAGGTTCCCAGAAAGAAAAATTTTTTTTCCACCCCTGACTTAGTCTATCTCAAAGCAAAGCGTAACGATAAATTATTTCAAGTTTTGATCCCCTTGTTAGCGGTGGGCCGGTACAACACTGAAGGTGGTCCTTCAAAGTTGGATTGGCGCTAATCCTGGGTTAAAATTTAACCCGCTGTTTTTGGTTTGGACACACTGTTTATTTCAAAACTTTGGAAAATAAAACTTCTATTGATCCAGACATGAATTGTGGAAAACCATCTTCATATTTCTAAACAAGCTGTTGGGGAATTTAGTTAACCTATAGGATTAAACTAACCAGCTTTTGAACTACCGACCCCTGGACACTGGATATCAACACGAAAGAAACTAGTCAAACCATATAACATTGCCTGATTCGTTGAATCTGTGGCCTGCACTCAGGCACAATGTGTCCACCCGTTATGCCCTAAAACTCGCTTGACACCAGACAGCCTCTGCATCCAACCTCGTTCTCCTTGGGAACGAAGTTGGGCCTGACCCTGCTGTAAACGCCCTCAACTCGAGGGTTGCCTTGGGGTCACTTCAGACCTCATTCAATGTTATTTATTTTCTTCCGATTGAATTTCACTCTCGTCCCCAGAGCCATTTTCACTCGGCCACTCGTTGAAAACCAGGCTCTGGGCCGGTTAGACAACTAAAGGGAGAGATCTGATTGGCTTCAGAGAACTACTATTTCGCAGAAGTTGAGCAGTTTTCGCTAGGCAAAATTATTCTTTCAAGATATGTCAACGCAAATACTTCGTTTCCTCGTAATACTTCACTGTGAAAATTGTTACAGGTGCTAAAGCGTCCCAATTCAAGAGCATGCGCTTTAGAAAATTTGGTGTCCACAAGGGGTGAAAATAAAACAAGCTGGTGTTTATACTTGTAATTGATTGTATACATTTTATTATCACATGATTATATCATGCAGTGGTTAAAACTATATGCTGTTGAAAAACAATTATTACTCAGAGTGTGATAAATCGCGTACTTACGTACTGGAGACACGATATTAGAGACGTTCAGATTTGATGTCTTGGAATGAAATATTGTTGGACTGATGGGACTATAAGGAACGTTGGAGTCGATTTTAGTATTTGTGTATATGTAATAGACGTCCTTCTCGTTCTTACTCGTAGTTTTAGGTTACTGAATATCTTTCGAAAAACCTGCACTTTATGTACTTCTTTTTAAAGACTAAGTACACCTTGAAGTCTTTGTTTACTCAAGTGCGCGACAATGATCATTGGAGTACCAGTCAGGTACGACTACAAATCTTGAATTATCACACCCTGTTATTACTGTAATACAGTTGGTTTTGACTAAAAATACGATTACATTTTAAAATACATTCATTAATATATGTATAAATAACTCGTGTTCATGCTAGATATGCTCAGACGAACAAACGCATGATTCAAACGCGAACATTTCATGCTGCGAATACAAAGTTAATTTGAATGGATTAACCTAATACTTTTCGTTTTGTTATGAATTTAATGCTTCTAGTATTCCAGAAACTTTTGTTTGTGGAGTTATACTAATTCTTACGTTGTAATTCTAGTTGTGTAATTTTTACTAAACTACATTATATTATTCTATTGTTGGCCATTGAAAAATTACGAGAAAAAGACAAAGAAAAAGACGTCCCAGCTTTCAGCAAAAATGATCGAGTACTTCTTAAAGAACTGCAAAATATTCACCAGGACGTCTACCTGAATAAAAAAATCGAATAAGTTAGCTTCCCATTTTCTCAGTGGGAATGCCGGGTGAATGTCTACCTCGCAATACGTACCCCAAGGGCACTCAAATTAATCCACGCGCCCCCATGAATTGGCAGGAAAGTAACGCAGCAGCGACGCAAGCCATGGTGTGTATGTTTTCTGTACATGCAATGCCTTAAAATTCAATTATACAACAATGCCAATGCTTAGTTTTGTACTATCACACATAACTGACCAGCAATTTGTTATTTACGCAAATTTGCCCAATTTATGGACAGTTGTTGCCCTACATGTTGGATCCTTGTCACATTATTAATTACATTCATTGTAGCTTCCAAAGGTTCTTATTTGTTTTAAATTATCTGTTTGATATTAGTAAAACACATACTGGATTCATCTGTGCCTACTATATTAGAGAGGTTCAGATTTTGACCACCGTTATACCAATGACCAATCAGAAACATTTAATCCACCCGACTAACCAATCAAATGCGTATTAATCCAGCGAGATGCAATACTGAACTCAGAGCAAAACAGAATGATAATAAATATATAATATATACTTAAAACCAGAATTAATTAAATATATACTAACCTGATATATCGTGTGGGCTGCAGTCTGCATCAACCGACAGTGCGCGACGGTTTATCACGGGGAAAAACTCCTTCAAGGAAGGGCGTGTTTTCCAGCCAGGATGCTTTCTGATGATTTGATGCACAACAAGCGGGAGGGTTGGAAATAATTGCAGGAAATATTCGTCAAGAGAAGTAGCTGTTCCCATAGCTTTCAATGGTGGACGTGGTTTGTCGCCCCAATGCCGCCCCAATGCTGACGAACATTTCTTATGAATCGAAGACATTGCGTGTAACGACTACCATCAAAACGGGACGGGCGAGTAGGACCTCCTGCACAAAATGTTTTGAGGTCATCTGGATCGATGACTGCTTTCCAGTCATTTGGTAACAATGAGCTTCGAGGTTTTGACAGATCACGGTTGTCTAACTCTCCGGAAACAGCACAGTTGGGATCTCCTTTGAAACTCTTTATTTCAGGTTCGTTGCCCAAAGCTTCTAAGAACTTCATCTGGTCTTCAGACGAGAGAAAGTAAGGGTGCTTTAAGGCTTGCTCCACATATGGTCGTTCACGCAGATCCCGAGCTAACATCTGAGAAAGCAGGTCTTTCACCACAGGATCAGTAAGCTTGCTTAAACCCACTGGGTTGCCATCATGCAAATTTATCAGTCGATGTAATTGAGCACCAAATGGATGATTTCCTTTGGTCAAGATGTAAAATGCTATCATACCTGCCACTTGGATATCTGATTTCTCTCTCCACTTGAGTTGTATTGGTCCATCTGAAGAGTCCCGCACCTCATCAGAGCACAAACCATCCCAGTCAATACATTCATATGCAAGCTAGCCTTTTGATCCACGTTCGCCATTGGTCAAGTATGTAGTTGCACCTGTAAAGAAATAAAATTGACCCATTGATCAGCAGTTCTCCCTCCAATAGTATTATATTTTCTCTTACAATATGCCTTAGCTATTTTCACTTGTCAGTGGGAGAGTTTTGTCAATTATTGACTTCATGCATTTCTCTTCATGCGTTCATGCAGTGGCAGACACTGGAAGCAGGAGCCCAAATGGGTATAATTGTCCTCCCCCGCCCCCACCATGATTTCTTTAAGTATGTAACTAAGTTATGAGGATTTTCAACCACGAATGCCTGGAATTAAGTATGAGATTTGCAATTATGGTTACAAACCCTAATTTTTGTGTCACTGTCGTCTTGCTCTGCAATGCATATTTAACCCATTAAGCTGCAATGCTGCCAACTTTATTATTTTACTCGGTCTAACGCTAGATGATTTTAAGTATGGCGTCATATCACCGCCAATATTCATGTATATCATGCTTTCGACATTAAAGTTAAATAGGACATTCAGCACCTACGTGCTTTCGACATTGAAGATAAATCTGACATTGAACATGCAGAACATTCAACATATTTTCGACATTGAAGTTAAATAGGACATTCAGCACCTACGTGCTTTCGACATTGAAGATAAATCTGGCATTGAACATGCAAAACCTTCAACATATTTTCGACATTGAAGTTAAATATGACATTGAACACCTATGTGTTTTTGACATTGAAGTTAAACCGGACATTGAACATGCCGCGCATTTAGCACCCATCACAACTTCAACGTTCAAAATATGTTGAAAAAAAATTACCACATGTTGAATATTGGCGGAGTTGAACGATAGCGTCAAATCTCCGCCAATATTAATTAAGCTAACACAAGATAACCCCCCGGCCAAATTCATTCGTGTCCAGACCTCTAGAACATATCACATGACGCAAGCCGAGGATCGAATTCGCCGCATCTTGTTGCTGTATTGGAGGCCGTATATTCACCATAATATTCGCGTATATTCGCTTGTTTGTCTTAAATTAATTGACTTTTATAGCGCAGATTGAATTGCTAGAGACGCAAAAATTATATTTTAAAAATTCCTAATAATCGCATTATAAATAATCGATACATTTTACTTAGAGTGTAATTGCAAAAACAATGCGTGCGTCAAACTGAACTTTTGCTGCGCCAGAAAGGCAGATGGTTTTCTTTATATATTAAATCGTGAGGCCATGTGGTGTAATTTGATAGTACAGTACTTGTCAATTTAGCATAATTTTGCGCACTTTTCTAAGTTCCGGATCCGTGAGCCTTTAATAATTTTATTTGTCATTTACTTATACAACAATTAAAAAAATCCTACTTGTTTACAAAACTTTTGTGTTACACACTTAATTAATAGGTGTCTTCTTACTAATTCAATAACTGTTACACAATAAAGATTTTTGCTGTCAATTGCACTAGAATTAGCGTTTTAATAATAGCACATAATAGTTTCGTGAGAAAATTTATTTATCTTATACCATAAACTTTTGATTATGATTACGGGCTAGTATATCGAATGGTGTGAACGTTAGTAATGTGACGGGGTCATAGACGTCGGGCTTATATTCGGGGACTTATAATCGGAAGTTTATGGTATAAGATAAATAAATTTTTTCACGAAACTATTCTCCTAGTTTAAAAATTAAAAGGATGTACTATTATTAAAATGTTAATTCTAGCTAGTGCAATTGACAGCAAAAATCTCTATTGTGTAACAGTTATTGAATTAATAAGAAGACACCTATTAATTAAGTATGTAACACAAAAGTTTGTAAACAGTAGGATTTTTTGTAAACAGTTGTATAAGTAAATGACAAATAATGTTATAAAAGGCTCACGGATCCGGAAAGAAAAGTGCTCAAAATTATGCTAAATTGACAAGTACTATACTATCACATTACACCACAACGATTTAATATATAAAGAAAACCATCTGCCTTTCTGTCGCAGCAAAAGTTCACGTTGACGCACGCATTGTTTTTGCCAGTACACTCTAAATATTAAAATGTATCGATTATCTATAATGCGATTATTAGGAATTTTAAAATATAATCTAATAAATAAAATAATATCAATTTTTATACATTTAATAACAGCTGTTGACTGTTGTCTCAATCGCTCAGCAACTTCAAACAGAGCATCTGCCTGCATCTCTTGCGGAAATTATTGCCTCTGGGTTCATTCTACCAAATTTTGCATTTTTTTGCGTCTCTAGCAATTCAATCTGCGCTATAAAAGTCAATTAATTTAAGACAATCAAGCGAATATACGCGAATATTATGGTGAATATACGGCCTTCAATACAGCGACAAGATGCGGCGAATTCGATCCTCGGCTTGCGTCATGTGATATGTTCTAGAGGTCTGGATACGAATGAATTTGGCCGGGGGGTTATCTTGTGTTAGCTTAATTAATATTGGCGGAGATTTGACGCTATCGTTCAACTCCGCCAATATTCAACATGTGGTAATTTTTTCAACATATTTTGAACGTTGAAGTTGTGATGGGTGCTAAATTCGCGGCATGTTCAATGTCCGGTTTAACTTCAATGTCAAAAACACATAGGTGTTCAATGTCATATTTAACTTCAATGTCGAAAATATGTTGAATGTTTTGCATGTTCAATGCCAGATTTATCTTCAATGTCGAAAGCACGTAGGTGTTGAATGTCCTATTTAACTTCAATATCGAAAATATGTTGAATGTTCTGCATGTTCAATGTCAGATTTATCTTCAATGTCGAAAGCACGTAGGTGCTGAATGTCCTATTTAACTTCAATGTCGAAAGCATGATATACATGAATATTGGCGGTGATATGACGCCATACATATTACTCCATTAATGAAACAATTACATTGGCTCCCCATCAGTCAACGCATCATCTATAAAATTGTTCTTATTACGTATAAATCTCTGAATGGCTCAGCTCCACATTACATTAATAATATGCTAAAACCTTACACACCATCAGCAAATTTACGCTCCTCATCCAAAGGATTGTTTACCATACCCTCAGTAAAACTAGTGAACTATGGTGAACGATCGTTCTCATATGCTGCACCGAAACTGTGGAACGAACTGCCAGAGTGTATTAGAAAGAGTGAGACCTTGCCTATTTTTAAAAACAGTATTATGACTAAGTTATTATTTTAACAAGATTATTAGCAATTTTATAGTATTCTATATAAGTACTCTTAACGAGAAGAGCATATAATTATTTTTTAGTAATTTTATAGTATAGTAATTTTAGTAGTCAATGCATGTACTATGTTCTAACACTTAGTATATATTTTTAACACTTAATGTTAAGCGCTATTAAGCTATGGGAAATGGCGCTATATAAATGAATTATAATAATAATAATAATAATCTTTAGCGACAAACGCTTTGGAAAAATATTCCTCCATGTAGAAAAAATTAAAATAAATTATTTTGACAAAGAGACGGTTCGAACTTGTACTAATGGCATAATATCCCAGACCTGGGCAAGCTATCGAGAAAATGAGAAAATTATTTTTTTCCAATGAAAATTCAATATAATTTTTTCGCATCGTTTGCTTTTGTTGAATTGCATGTAAAATTTCGCCAGTTGATGGTGACTGTTTTTACGCAATTTAGTAGGAACGAATCGAGTATCAAAACTCATGAATGGACCAATCCCACATTAATCAAAATTTTGAACTCAACAAGTCTAGACAAAAATTTCATCACAGCTTGAAAGAGTATCACAAAATTAGTAATATTCCAAATTTCCGTTGTGAAATGCGGATAATATAGCCTTGCGAAATTTGCAATTTTCAGTCATTTTGCATTACAAACGGGAAATGGTTACCACTTCCGTGCGTATAATACAAAATGACTGAAAATTACAAACTTCTCAAGGCTATATTATCCGCATTTTACAACATTTCGCAACGAAACTTTGCAATATTACTAATTTTGAGATGCTCTTTCAAGCTGTGATGAAATTTTTGTTTAGGATAGTTAAGATCAAAATTTTGGAAAAGCAGTAACTTTTTCCCGCTCGTAATACAAAATGACTGAAAATTGCAAATTTCGCAAGGCTATATTATCCGCATTTTACAACATTTCGCAACGAAACATTGTAATATTACTAATTTTGTGATGCTCTTTCATGCTATGATGGAATTTTGTCTAGACTTGTTGAGATCAAAATTTTGGTTAATTGGGGATTGGTCCATTATTCAGGATATTTTTGCATAAAACAGGTGGGCCCTGATCATACCAGGAAATCATGGTGGATCCAGGCATCTATAGGATCCCAGAAAATTTTCAGACCTGGCTTAGCTGGCAGAAAATGTTAGGACATTGCATAATGCTAACAGGTACAGAAAATAATTTACTATACCAAGAATATTAGTGAGCTCGGAAGAAAACTTTGACCCAAAAACTTAGGATTCCAGGAACAAAAATATTATTTCCTGCTATGACCCTGATAATATTACTCGCTGGTAACAGTGTAACACATACCTAGTACTACATGGATACTTGACGGTTGGGTAAAAATTATTTTCAGATTCTCTTTGGGATATATATAATGAACAGTCCCTTATAGTCAGAAAATCGAGCACAATCCACTATATTTTGTACACAGTATATTTTCAATTTCGAAAATTACTTTCATAACTTACGTATTTCATTCCTCGAACAATTTCTTCAAAACGCCTCGATCTCTCCATCAATGCTGAGCCAGCTCCCTATAACGAAAGACAAACAATACAAAAATAAAAATATTTCCAGAAGTAATACCGTAAACTAACCGTACTCTAGGCTAGATAAGAATTCAAATATCTACTTCAAATATATATCTATACCTTTGTCTTGTAATTTTTTACCACAAAAACTTTCGCAAGGAAAATTTGTTAATCGTATAAACATAACTAAATTTGTTATGACGAGTTATTTAATGTTAATTACCGAAGCCAGGGGCTCATAACACACATGCTCGACAAATAAAGCCTATAAGATAGTTTTTGATGAGACAGAGAGGAGAACGTACAGAGTCGAAGTAGCACAGGAGAGAACCAACCAAACTTTATACTTACATGAATTTTCAAGTATATACAGAGCGGTTTATATGTACTATTTACAACATGAGCGGCCGTGTTGTATCGGATATACAAACTCGAGCCGAAGGCGAGAGTTTGTATATCCGATACAACACGGACGCGAATGTTGTAAATGGCTTAAAAAACGACTCATCTTATGAGTTCATTGGCGAAGTAATTTTAAAAATAAACGTTGTCTAAGCCGAGAAAATCAAAGTTAAAGTTTATGTAAATCAACACGAATCTGTATCACATATACAGATACGCTTATGATTTTTCGTTGTGTTTTCTTCATGAATTATTAATGAGTTTTTTAATAGAGCTGTGCGGTTCCAAAAATTTTATCTCGGTTCCGGTTCCGGTTTTTTTGGAACAGAAAAACCTCGGTTCGGTTCGGTTTCGGTTATTTTCAAAAAAGAAGAACAGTACAAATGTATGAACTCATTTATGTATGTTTCGAGCATTTTTACTAAATAGATGAATTTATGTCTTTGTAAGTTTCTATAAATCTCGGAATATTTTAAAAGAACAATTGCAAATTATTTATGAACATGAAATATTTCTTTTTAAAAAGCAAGTGCACAACAATAACAATCACAACTAAAATATCAACTATTTGAGCAGTTTGTACAGTGCATATTGTGCACAAAGAGCACAATCTTGTTATTTTCCAAACATTTCAACCTGCAATCAGGTGGGCGTTTGGCGGGCGTTAAACGGGAAATTAAAACCGAAACTACCAGTTCTTTTGCGTATAATTTTTCGGTGCTAAAAAAGTACCGGAAGAACCGAATTTTTCGGTTAATCGCACAGCTCTAGTTTATACTGACCTACATTAACAGGTTTAGTGCAGTGGTAATGGTTTAGTGCAGTGATAACGCTAACCGCATCTATACCAGTCGAGCTCGTCTATAAGTTCGCCATTCGCGTGTTAAAAGATAAACCAGTCACCAGCGTGCAATCATAGAGATAGGAAAGAGTTTTTTGACAAACCCTAGCAGGTGGAAAAATTGTATTATTCTGTACCTTATTAAAGACAAGGTCAATTGGACAGCCAACGTTGACATCAATAAAATCAATTTCAGTTTTGCTTTGTAGTAACTCAGCACACTTGCTCATTGTGTCTGGAAAACTTCCACAAAGCTAAACACAATATCAGAATCTGTTAGAACTAAGAGCTATACTAAGTACTTGTCCACAAGCCGCGTACAGATTATCTAAAGCGCTCGCTCCTTCAGCTATGATGGAGTAGTTTTGTGGAATAGTTTACCAACTGAACTTCGATCGGCACAATCCCTCAGTGTCTTTAAGAGGTTTAGAAAGTTGGTTAACGTCTGTGAACTCCCACACTATCATGTAAATCAGTATTCCTTGTCCTTTTGTATATAGTTTTATCAATTTTTTATATAATGTGATTTTGTACTGTATGATGATTCTACCGTGTTTAAACAAAGTTTCAATACAGTACAGTACAGTACAGTACAAATCGCAAGGAAAATTTTCACATAGGAACGTTTCTACAGTACAGTACAGTACAGTACAGTACAGTACAGTACAAATCGCAAGGAAAATTTTCACATAGGAACGTTTCTACTGGGTTTCTTTTCATACGATACCACAGAATAATGACACACAGAAGGACGACTCAGGCAAAAAAGCGTAACCGCTGCCACACCATGGTTTGCAATGATTCGTCATCAAAATGCTGGCGCCATGGTCCTAGCCAGTGCGCTTATTACCCCCCTGGACAGCCACAATTTTGAATATTATCAGGGGAGTGAATGCCTCTCATAAGACCACTGGCCAGGACCATGAAGTCAGCATTTTGATGACGAATTATGGTTACGCCAAAATCATAGGAAAAACCAAGAAGTCGATCTTCTGTTTCTCTCTATCCTGTGACGATACGACTAGTCGTATATACGATTGTCATTCTGGCGTATGAAAACGACTGCTGACGGTACTATTCCTGTTCATCAGTTTATGGCGAAATTTGAAATGTGACATCTTTACACGCATTTATTCAAGTACATACGCCAGGATAAGAATCGTGTAAGACACTAAGACTAGTATCATGTAAATGGACATTATGAAAGAATGGCACACTTTTAGCAGCAGATGAATAGCTCGGGCAAAAAACTGTGCACAACTCCAATCACATACAGTAAATATAGTTCATACACGTATGGTAGGAAGCAAAACCGAAGCTTGATGTGTTTTAAAAGCCGGGCGCACACGATAAATTTTAGTCTGCCACTTTGGTTTAGACAAATGTTAAAACGAAAAACAGTCAGTGGTATGATCTGTGGGCTCATTATCCTCCCTCCTCTGCAGTGACTTCGCCAAAATACCATGCACGTAATAAATCAGATATCGACAGATTAAAATCGTGGAGTCTTCGCTTGGCTTTAAAGAAACACTTCCATGGGTAAATTTTATAACCTATTAAATATAATTAATCCCTTTTTTCGAATTTAAAAACTTTTTGTCACTCCATACAATAGATAGCAAGGGACGTTTTGACGACTTCAATAATATAGTCCTTGAGGGGAGATATACCGCTTTCAAATTTAGTTCTCGTAGGGCATTTTCGACCGAAAATTAAGAGAGACGGAATTGTGTTTGATCACGCTCCAGAAAGTTGTACAGTTTACGAAGTCAGCTGTAGGAAAATTCTGACGTAATCGCGAGCACGTGCATCAGAGCGACATCTAATTATTTCGTCATTAATTATTTCATAGTTAATTGGTCCGTTGAGCGCATTTTCATTGCTCGTTTTCGCGACAGTTTTAAACTATATCGATATTTTCTTGAAAATGTTTGAATTTTACCAAAACTTTGTCCAGTCCGAACACGCCGCTTTTCTGCACCTTGAGACGTGCGTTTTGTATAGAAAGTATCAGTTAATGCACGAGGTAAGTGAGTGTTATTTGTTTTGTTGTTTGTGCGTTTTCTTGATGCTTACTGTTCAGTCTGTTCTTTTCACTTGTTTTTTTGATGATTTAGATTTTGTTAAATTGAATGACCGGTGAATAAACGCATTATTGGCGCGAAGCAAAGAGAAAACAAATCTCGGCAATGTGATTGGTTGGCAAAAAAAGTTCGCTGGGAAAAAGTTGGATCGATTAATGACTTATATCCGATATTGACTTATATTCGATTAATGACTTTTAGTATTTTTGCACAAGTGAATATAACAAATCCTACATGTTGATTGGTTAAATTTTAGGTATTAAGCTGTTATATTCACTTATACAGGTGAATACAGTATAACAAAACCGAAATTTGCAAAATGGCTGCTAGCCGTTGTGTGGCCGGAAGTTACTGATAAAGAAATAAGTGAAATTAAAATAAATTCAGTCCCAAAAAACACAAAAGACTTGTATAAAAATACTAAAACAATTATTCGCCTCAGGCTCAGTGATTATCGGGGAATATCCACCTCGACTTCGTCTCGGTGAATATTCCCCGATAACGACCACTCGTGTTGTAAGTAGAATACAGATGAGTACATTAGAGGGTATATATGGGCAATTAACTAACTTAACTATAATAATACCTGAACGCCAAATATATCTTCACTTGGGTGACGTTTCATCAATGCCCATTCAGACTGCATACCCTGATGGTAAATAAATATTTTTTGTATTGAATTTATTTCTAAGTATTCTCGAGTATGACATACACTTCAGGATCTCATAACCATCCGATAGAGTACGTGTTCAGAACAATAAAACGAGTCTCAACGCATCATATTCTCGTGTCGTTGAGGAACTACTGTTACGTATTGCCTTGGTTATTTCTGGAATATTTTAATCGTAACTGATTAAATATTGAAACTGTGACTTTGCTCGTATTAAACTCGTAAGTATACATGCAGACAAGAATGCTCCAGAAGATCCTATTAATGCAGTATAAGCTGCATGGGTGGTTTGTGAGACTAGGTTTATGCAGAAGTTGGTTTTTTCGTGATAAGAGACTGGTCATAAAGTAACTGCTAGGGTGGGCTGGAGGTATATCACAAATTTTGCCAATAAGTTTGGTGACCCATCTATAGGATGTAGATAAAAATTTCAAAGCCCATCTAATCTTACCAAATTTATTTCATGACCTACCCCGACCCAATTTAAATTGGGAAAATACACTTTTATAACAAAAAAAACTTGCAGGTATGAACATTGTAAATATACACCGGCACTGTATTGACATACATAATTCCACCAAGCCTCACTGACAAACACATATTCATCACCAATTACGATACTGAGCTGCTCTCCAGTTGGTTGTATTTGCTGTGATTCGATCACAAACAAAGTACTGGCTTCAATAGCATCGTTTGCATTTGATAATTTGGATAGTTTTGTTTACTTTTATTATTAATATCTTTATTTTTTGAAGTAGACATGGGTTTTTGTTTGGTGGCCCAACCGTGGACATACAAAAAAATTGGCGGCCCATCGAAACTGCCCAAAGATTTTCCATGGCCCATCCCAAATCACTCCAGCCCACCCTAGCAGTTACTTTATGACCGGTCCCTAAATAGTAAATACAAACCTATATATAGAAAGAAAATGTTTTCATTGGCTTTGTTCGTAAAACTTCAAATAAGTTGCGTTTCATTATAACGATTCTAACCAATGACAACACCTGTTACAGTATATAAGGTTCGTATAATGACTTTCTAAATCTTTATATACACATCCTATTCAGAAATTCAGGAACAGTGTGATACCTGCAATAAGTTAGTGCACATCGCCATTTCCCCACACGTGACGTCAGCTCCCATGCCTTTGCACAATCTTCTGAAGGGTAAATTACCAACCTAGTTTAATAAACACAAAGGAAATCACCACCTCGTTCCCAGGCTCTTCCCTCTTGTGAAGGTAGAAGGAAATCATGACCGTGCATGAAAAAGCATATTTCTCATACAAACTTCTGCTGACATAAATTTTAAGTTCATTTTTCCCACCAAATATTAATCATTCCTTTAAGATTACTGATGAATACGAACGTTTTCAGCAACTGATGACTATTAATCACAAATTTTGGTAATATATCTATATACAATACAGCCACTCATCATACTCTATACCTTACTACTCCGTATATATATACTATTCATTATGTATGTACATAGATATAACCATAATATATAGAGTCAGATATCATTCATTATAATTATATAGATATTACATTATAAAAGATGATACTTTCTATATTCGTAAACAATACTCCTAAAGTACTGTTTAAAGTACTCCTAAGCTCCTATGAGTGTTTTAACATAATACTGGTCCAGCTTATGAGAATGTTGTGCATAATAACATTTATTGCACATTAAGTCATTAACATATTGATAGAGACAAAAGAACATCTTACCGTTGTCAGAGGTGCAAGATAAAGTTTATCCGAGAAGTCAATCTGAATTAATAAAGGGAAATATAATTTAATATTTTAATACATAAATTTAAATAGTCTGAGAGATGTAAACTAGTTTTGATCCTTCTGATTGTTCCATTAAATAATGCAAAACAAAATATTGGTGAACAGTCATTGTCTAAATGCCTTCATTTCCAAGAAAAATCCAAACACCTTATACAGAAAAATTATTCTTATTGTACAAAAACTTGTACAAAAATGTCTGTTGGCGTTGGTAACAATAGAAAGATTCAGATTTGAGTTCCATTACAGCATCTCATTGGTATAATCTTGGTTAATTGTCCCTTAAGCCTGGTTTTGATATGGTCGTAAAAATAGAGTCACGATCTTTCTCATAATAGTTTATACCTGTAAACCACATCACGTATACTCTACTTATAATCACTCCGCGTATTTTCAGTTCTAAAGTGTTGTATTTCGGCTGATGAGAAAAATTGTGATTCAATCTTTACGACCGTTACGACCATATGGAAACAAGACTATAAAGGTAGCGGTTGAGTAAGTCAAATCTGAACCTTTCTAATGTTATAGTAGTATCAACTACGGTATCGCCATAACGAAAACAACGAAGGATAATACCAAGAGTTGGCATCATTCAATTATTTAAACCATTGCGTAAACTACCTTTTTCTTTTCACCAGGTCTTGATTTAATGATATCTTCATCAGTGACGACACCTGATGTTTCATACTCTCCTATTTCTCCTAACGATCTCTGTTGATGTTGCAGATCTTTCATTTTCCTTATGTACTCATCAGACCTAGGAAACGGAAATCGTCTTTTCCGCAGTTCCACTTGCAAGTCTTTTGTTAAAGTATTCTTCACTTGGTCAAGATATGATTCACTGAATGTTTCCTTTGTAATATTCTTGAAATCGTTTGTAAGATGTTCTTTTCCAAACCTACAAGCTAAACCATACGGACATCTTCCAAAAACTTGAAAGTTTATGCATGTCTCACCAAGATCAGGTGGCCGATTGTCTATAACTGTTTGTATATCATGTGAGAAATTGCAATTGTCACCAAATTGACACGTGCCATATTCAAGAAATTTTCGACAAATTTTGTTTTTCCCACTTGGATTTGGATTCCTTGGTCGGTTTTTATTCATTCCTCGTTCTCTTTTCTTTCTAAGAGGGCCTTCATTATGATCTTCAACAATGCCAGACTCTTCTACTGTTCGTTCCAAAACCTTGGGTTCTTCAATTTTATTTTCATGTTTATGGGGTACATATGGTAAAAGATATCTGAAAATTTTAAAGAAAAATGTCCGATAAAGCAAGAGAACAATTAGCCTGCGTAGCGGCTATCAGAGAAAGGACTGTCCTTTCTCTGATAGCCACTACGTAGGCTAGAGAACAATATAACTTTAACAGCAAGCTAATGTAATGTTAACCCTATCCCTAATACACTATTGAGCAATGGCAGACACTAGGGAGGGGGGCATCTGCCCCCCCCCCCCCCTAAATTCAGAAAGCTTTTTAATTACAGCGGAATTGTAACTTGGTAACAAAGCTGTAATGATAAAATTTGAACTACGAAAGCATTGGTAGGCCATAACTTAAGCTATATATTGTATGGAATTGAGAAACAGCGAAATGTCTGCCACTACACCTAATACACCGAGCAAAGAAAAATAACGTAATAAACCCAGTACAACTTAAAGTCAAGTTAATTGGTTGTATATATGCAAACTGTTACCTAAGTCCTCTATTAGTTTATTTCAAACACGCACGAGGAGGGCTTATTGGAAAGGGGGCTAATAAACAGGAGGATTAGTGGTTTAGGCCAAGTAGGTTCTACACTAAATCATAATTTGGGACTATTGTGACAGAATGGTAAAATGAAGACATCAGAGATGATAATACGAACAATCTGATCATGCTGTTCTCTGGAGGGGGATCAAGGGAAGGAATTGAATCAACAAGAGAGAAACTTAGCGGGTAGAATTGTACTTAAAATTTGCCTCATAGTAGCTTTGCTTTAAAATGTCCTGTTAATTTTCTATACCATGGGTCATAACCTGCAGTGTATAGGTCTAGTACTATCAGATCTTGCGTGACTATCTATATAGCACTATAAAGGTCCATTTCCACGAAGAAAAATTTCCACGCACAGAAAATTTTCCGAAAATATCATTGTTAAAAGTTGAAAATTTTCAACTTCAAAATTTTTTTCCGACAGAACATTTGTGTCGGCCAATCACATTTTACAAAATTTTCTTTCTGCGGAAAATGTTCCTGGGTGGAAATGGGCCTTTACACCTCATTTGCATTTATATGTTAAAGGGATAACTTTTGTTAGCATATGCTCGGGAGGTGCATAGTGCTTTTCATGCAATTTGATTGGTTGCTCAGCTCTGGATATCCTTGCACTATTCACCTCCTTGAGTGCCGTGGCGCTCTTTAAATTTTCAAAGCTTCAGATGCGGCGCTCATTCGAAAGCGGCGTTCAATCGGGGGCGGCGCTCTTTAAAAAATCTTTTATTTGTGAATTATAACAAGAATTTTTAACAATAAAATAAACAAGTTTTAAATATCTTTCTATCTATCACTAAATGTCCCCATTTTGACAGCGGAAAGTTGTTACACTGTTTAGTGCGGCGCTCTTTAAAAAAATTTGATCTCAAATGCGGCGCTCATTTGGGGGCGGCACTCAAACGGGGGCGGCGCTCAATCGAGTAAATAAGCTATCTGAGAGACAGGACGCAGTACACGGTTGTAAATGTGAAGAATCCTCTATCGCGAAGATTACCTACGGAATCCCACAGGGATCAGTATTAGGCCCCACCCTATTTGCACTGTTTACAAACGATCTACCTGAAAATGTAGAATCTGCATGGCACGCGGACGCTACGACGTTATATTGTATCGGAGACTCAGCCGACGAAGTGGTATCGACACTTAACAAAGCCCTGAGTGAACTTTATGAGTGGTGCATAGCCAAACCAACTAACCCCACAACCCCAAAAAAGCGAAGTGATGCTCCTCTCAAGACAACGTATAATAGGCCCACTTGCCCCAGTTTTTCTAGGAGATCAAATGATCAAGTGGGTAAAAAAGACGAAACTTCTCGGGATGGTCATTGATGAGAATCTTAGTTGGAATGAACATATATCGGAACTAAAACTGAATTATGTTAACAAATTAAATCTTGTACTAAAAACATCAAGGTTTTTGCCGACAAGTGTACTATTAGATTTATACTTTAAAGTCATTCTTCCATCCATTACCTACGCACTAGTTGTCTGGGACGGATGTAGTAACAAGGAAAACTTCAAGTCATTAGAACGCTTGCATTGTAAAGCTGCAAGAATTATATACAAATTACCTAGATACATGCCATCGGAAGATGTGCTTTCCAAAGTCGGTTGGAACACATTCTTCTTCTTCTATAAGACAGCTATATTGAAACTAATTTGTAAAATAATTAAGAATGTAACACCTAACTCGATGTCAGACTTGGTAAGCAGACGAGAATGCAATTAATCTCTACGAGCCAAATACCAACTATCTGCACCCCGCTTCAATACAAAAACTTTGAAGCTCTCTATAACGTATAGAGGTGCATGCAACCTTGTGGAATGAAATAAATCGAAAACATAGCGAAATAAACATTGATGAATACGACAATGTTAACGCTTTCGTAAAAAAGGCCATAAAAACAATCACCTTCAAAGACTTTGTCTTTTTATAGACAAAGTTAGTAATTTATTGAAGGTTTATTCGGATTTTTTTCAGATCGGATCGGAACGCTTTTATAACAAACTCGGATCGGATTGGATCAGATAATTTCGGATCGGATTTCAAAAAATTACTAATTCCTCACAGCTATATTTACACTCGGGGAAAGGAAAGCATTAGCGGAGTCCGAAGTTCATCAATAATCGCGGGAGCATCACTATGTTTCATGGGTGGACCTCCCACTGATCTCAAAAGTATGGTGATTTTCAGGAGTGGATCAGTGCAATGAGTGGGATTTGAGAAAAAAATCAACGAGGGACCCGAATAATCGTTTAATTGGACAAGCAGCCAAACAAATTGATAATTTTGCAGATTAAAAATAATAATTTCAGGCTGTTTATTCAGTAAAAAAATATGTGATCGTGTTACCACAGAATAGAGACGCACAGTAGGTGGGATGGGGATGCCTCTCAAATGCGCACTGGCTAGGAGTGGACCATGGCATCAGCATTTTGATGATGAATCATGGTGTGGCAGCAGTTATTCGAGTCGACCTTCTGTGTGTCTTTATTCTGTGCCCAAGTCGATCATAATTGCAGTATTTATAGAGTTCACTGGGCCAGGCTTCGAAATAAGTGCTGGTCATTGAGCGGTAAAATGTCACAGTTTGACCGGCAAATATCGTCGCCTGGCGGACATGTGTGACCGGTAAATTTTTTAATAAAAAACTTGGTTCAAAAATGAGCAGATTCTTGATTTCCAATTTTCAAAGAAGTGTATGTCCATCTATGGTGTAGGCTAATAAGGGCGGCGAACCGCCGAAGTGAAACATTTTGTCATATGGATACGATATACTGCAAGCATTTTGCCTGAGGGCTGTTTTCCAGTTACATGTTTTTCATGCACACATGCGACAGAAAAGTTTAAATCTTTTAAAATTTCATATAAGTGCAAATAACCTTAACAAATACACATTAAATCAAACACAAAACTGAATGCTGGCCTTTTATAATTTAGTTATTTCATAAGTAGGATGTAAAGTGATTTCAAATTTTATGTGCGTGTACGCACATATAAAAACCGTGCAACTGGAATGCAGCGTTAAAGTATGCTCGCAACTCAAACTACAGTTGTCATTTGCAACTTAATAATATTAATTTGCTAGTAAACAATGTTAAAGTTATTAGTAATGATTAATACTACAGCTTTAATAAACTATACAATTGTTTCTAAAGTTACAAGTCACACGAAAGATGAGGGGAAAAGAGAACGCTAATAAGTGACAATGACCGGCATGCCGCTGTGACCGGTAAATTTAGTGATCCGGATCATAATGACCGGTACAACGTCCAGATTTATTTCGAGGCCTGCACTGGGCCAGGACCATGGTGTCAGCATTTTGATGACGAATCATTGCAAGCCGACCTGCTGTGTGTCTTTATTCTGTGGTGTTATCATGACAACACCACTTCAATTACTTCATGTTTGGGAAATATAGTGGTTTTGCTGGCAAAGCAAGGGATTTCTGCATGTATGTATTTCTAGTTAATACTTAATAGTTAAATTATTTACATGTGACATCTGTGTTGTCAAGAAGGTTGCTCGCACTCTCTAATAATATTAATCCACCTACTCATCCAAAACTTCCATTTGACATTTTGTGTGGCAACTTGAATATGGATAAGAGTCATGAGACCCAGACCTCTCAACTTTGCAGAGAAGTTAAGCGTGAGATTGAAAAAATTTTTTCCGGAAAAATGATTTCGGCGACCTCCCCCCCCCCCCCCCCCCCCCC
>CACRXK020000964.1:50456-63107 GCA_902702795.2 Paramuricea clavata | reverse complement strand
GCGGTCCCTGACTGTCATTCCCGACAGTCCCCGGGAGGACTTCCTCACCGTCTGCGCCCACGGCTCGACTTGTACGCAGTGGAGGACGGCCTCGCAGGCTCGACTTTTGCATCCTTGCAAAAGGCGGTGGTACATCGGATATGACTTTGTATCCAGCGATGCGACGAGGTCATCCAGCACTTGCTCTGGTGCAAAGCCATTTTGTTCTCCAACTTGAAGAACCTCCCGGGCCAAGTAGTCAGTAATATGGGCCGCTTGATTCGCAAAGCCGTTGGCTAGGTTGGTGAGCTCGAAGAAAGCATCAGTCAACTGTGGATCGGTTGCAATCTTCGGAATCGATTGAAGTGCACACCATTTATCCCGTAACGGCTCCTCGAAGGATTCTTCAAGCGATTGCTACCCGCGCGGAGATCTTTATTCCACCAAACTAGCTCATGGGGATCCTAACCTTCCCTGTCCGGAACACCGGCGGGCTCCTTGAAGTTGTCGATCCGCTTCTTCCTGTTGAATCACATTTGCACACAATTATGATGTAGGGATAGAAACATTACATTTTGGTGTCCTGCATGCAATTGAACATATTCGCGCCATTTGACTAGCAGTGATGTTTTTAAACGTTCTATAAATAGTTTCATGGCGCAGCAGACTTTCTTAAGGTGACTCGATATAGTAATCAAAATTCTGTCTGGTGACCTACGTTCATATTTTGCATGCTATATGGCACTGCTAAACAACTTTCATTGTGCATAAAATTAAAAAAACACTTCTGCAATGCCAAAAATTGTAGGCATTACAGAATTTTTGTTTATAATTTTTGAGTTTATAATTGTGTCTCTCACATTTACGATGCATAAACATAAGTTTGAGTTCGAGGTATCTACCAAACCTTTGGTTTTTCTTTTTTATACGTTTGCTCACACTTGACAGTAGGCATTAGCTGTTTTCACATTGTGCTTGCATCTTGCTTGCGAGGTCGTCCACGGGCACACATCATTGGGGGGTGACACTTTACTCGCGTCACAATTTCGATGTTCTTTTTTCGACTCTTTCCAGCTTTCGGATGGAAAGAGACATTTTACAAAAGCTTTTCACAGTTGCCACCGGCACCTCAGTTCAAGGAATACCATAAAAAATCTTCATCATTGGAGCTTTATAGAGCATTTGCACGACTTGTTGAGTTCATCTTCTAAATTGCGTTTTTCCATTTGTAAAAGTTTATAACTGATGTTTCAAATCAGAGTTTCAATTTTTGGCAGTATTTAATTTTATATTTACAATGTAGTAAGCTGTCCATATTCATCTAGCAGGTCCTCACAGCAACTTCAGCGCTGCTTTTGTTCCAACGTCCAGTTGCTGTGGGGAGAATTAAACAAAAATTCTATGATGTTGGCCATATCTTGCAGGGCCCTATCTGGGATTATCACCCCTTGGGCATTCAGTTGCCTAGCAGGTCTTATATATATCCTTGTGGGATGAAAGCATAAGGTTAATGAGTCTTTGGGTTGACCAAAGTTTAAGAGTAATATGTATATAATTGGTTCACTTCACCCTGAGGCTGAACCCATTCTCCCACAATTATTTGGTGTGTGTAAGTGTGTTTTACTTATTTTCGGGGTGGTCTTTCACATATAACATATTAACGTGCTTGAATCATTAACTTTCTAAGATAGGATCAGAGAATTAGGTTTAGAGTGGCTTTGAACTTATCTTACTAAAAATAGGAAACAGATTTCCAATGCATTTAATATTCCAAAAATTGAATTCTAATTTACAAAATATATCAAGTCGCACACGAGTTATTATCTAAAGCTAGCAGTCTTACAAGGCTGTTAGCTCAGCTAATAGCTTTCGTGTCAGTGTGCAGCAGACTTAAACCAGGGCGCTATGAAACACATTTTATAGCACAGTGCTTAAACACATATGGTGTGTCCTGATCAAACTCACAGTGAATTTGGCTCAAAATGCCGTAAACATAAACAGGAATTTTCATTAATTATACCATAGGTATTTTAATAACTGATATTCTTGTATGTGAATATACCTTTTTAAATTAATATTGTTGTAAATATAGTTAGTTTAATAGTATAGTGTGAAACTGAATAGTTAATTAGGTTTCACTATTGTTGTAATTATTTTATTTCTACCAGAGCATTGTTGTAAAACTGGGCATGTTTACCAGAGCATGTTTTGTGTGTAGCATGCACGGTCTATTTAAAACCAGCTCTATATGAATTAAGATGCTATATTTACAGCAGCTAATCAAATGATTATCATGTATAAACAATTTTTAAAAATAAAGATGTGCAACAATGAAAAACAGAAAAAGTGATATTTGTGAAATAATTAACCTGAAATAACATTAATCAACCATCATGCATTAGGCGCTATTTACACGATCTTTGGTACCAAGGACACTCTGCTTGCGAAACATCTTTGCCACATATTTATCTGATAAAATTGGGATTTTCCAATTAGTACATATTGTTTATTCATTTGTAGTAATTTTGATACTATGTATGAATACTGTTGAAAAGATCTCCTTAGCGTTAAGGCAGTTTTCCACCAGGCGAAATTTTTCGACCGAATCGAAATTTCTCTTTGTTTCCTGAGCTCTCGAGCAGAACTAATTGTAAAAAGACAAAGAGAAATTGCATTTTGGTCGAAATATTCCGCCTCGTGGAATCAGGCCTTTAGTAGCGGAGATAAACTGATTACATGCCTGGACAAAGATTGACCCTCTAGCCGGCTCTAGGTGGTGGTCTTTCATAAACAGCGTGACCGTACCTGCCGAAACACTTACGTTGTAGTTGCTGTTAAATCACATTGTTATGCCTTGGGGGAGTAGGATATCCCTTGTACCGATCTCAAGCGTTGGGTGCCAGTGTAGGTAGTGTTTATAGAAGGTTATCCAACTACCGGAAATAAAGGAAATAACGTTCTTCGACGTTTTGAGTGAAGGTCCTTTATCAAAAAATTAGTAACTGATTGACCTTCACTCAAAACGTCGAAGAAAGTTATTTCTCTTATCTTTCAGGTAGTTGGATAAACTTCTATAAACGCTTGCTAACTGTAGTACCCTAGGTCATATAAACAAGCCCTCAGTCAAGGTGGAGTGATGCAAAACTCTGTCAGTTTTTAAAACTTAAAGCGCCTTAGATGTTGGTTAATTAAATCTCCACCAACCAAGGAACAGTTTCCCAAATAGAATCATTGGCCTTTCTCCTGGGCAGACTTTCCTCTTCTTTGAAGTAAGGGAGTGATTTCTTCATCAGTAATCTGGATGAGCGAAGGCATTTGAGGCTGTTGACATTGTACCCGTAAACATATGCTGTCATGTTTTGTGTGCTGCCACACATTTGTCGTTGACATAAAAAATATGATTAGACAAAATCTTGGTTTATCTTGCTCAAATTGATGTACAATTGGTCACTGTATTCACGAACAAAATCATCATTTTTAAAGCGTTGACTGTTATCTATACATATAAAAGAGAACAAATATTCTTATCAGAAATATAATAAGATGTGCATATGCATTTTATGCATGATCATACCAGGGTGCTATAAAACACCGCCCTTGGTAATACTTAGGCCCTGTTTACATGCGACCGGAATGAAGTGAAACCGGAATGAAAATTGAAATTGTCAACATGTTTACATGAGACCGGTACGAAAATCACAAAATTTTTACTTATTCCCCTTGCCAACAATTTTCTTTTTTACATGGCTTTTGTTAGCATGTGTTGTTCCAATGTGAAGGTTACAGCCGAGACCGGTCTGAAATGTATTTGTGTTTATATTCATCCCGGTCTGAATTCATGCCAGTCTGAAGTCAGTCGGCTGGGTCAAGCAGGCAGAATGACTTGTGATGGGTCTGAGTTATTTTCGACCCGGTCTCATGTAAACATCTATTATAAACAATACTATGACCGAAACGGTCCCAGTTTGACTTCGTTCCGGTCTCATATAACAGGGCCTTAGATCGAGCCAAGATTAAGCTTTGAGTACATGTTTATGCACTTACGTCAAGGTCACATTTAGTTTGCCACAAGATAAAATGCTGTGACTATTCTTTTGTTTGAAACTTTTTCAAGAGCCAGATCTTCAAAACATTTGACAACACTGTCAAATTCTGTCATCTAGCTTCTTCAGTGGTTTGGGATAGTTAAAAACATTCCAAAACATTTCACAATTTCTAATGTAGTGACATGTCTGCTCTGTCGCTTGACGCTCACTAGCCTCCATCTCTTCAGAGAGAGTTTGAACCGCAACTTTCATGCACATCTTGCTGAAAGAATCTATTTCAACATAAGATTTTCTCATGTCCGTCACATATAAGGCAGCGTTTACACTGTACCGTTTTCGTAGCGTTCTCGTACTGTTCAAGAGAACTAGACTATTGTCTTGCGTTCCCTTGAGGATTAAGAACAATACGAGAACGCTATGAAAACAGTACAGTGTAAACGCTGCCTAAATGTCTTTTCTTCTCCCTTTTATAGACTGCATACATTTGATCCCGTAGAATGTATTGTTCTTCATTAAAAAGCATTTGTGTATATTGAGGATGATTTTCTTTAAAGCCACTGGAATGTATGTTGTTTCTAAGTTTCTTTATCAGATGAGGGGGATCGGAGAAGAAGAATAAAGGCATTCCAGAAAATTTATTTTGGCAGTAGCTTGAGCTTTTTTGTCATTTATGTTTAGCATTATGAACGATCGGTTAGATGAAGCACCATCACAACTGCCAAATATAACCTCAAATTGAAAAGTGTGCAGCATGCTTCTGTCTTCTCTTTGGTAAGAAAAAGGCACAAGGGTAATCAAAATTGAAAAACTTCGAACAAAATTTGTAGTAAATGTGTTGCTAGGTTATCAGTTGGTTGTTAATGTAAAGTTTCATTTACACTATTATGACGAGTGGCGAAAATTCAAACGAATCAGTCAGTCATTCGGTCAGTCATAGAGTAAACTTTCCGGTGGATGTATACGATTTATGTTCTTAGGTTCTACTGTACTTAGTGCTTTGAAGGTTATTTAGGCAATTTCAGTTGTCTTCTTTAAATATCCTTTAGGCCTTTTGCCAAGTTCGCAAAAATTTTAAGGAATCGTCATTATTGCAAATTTTATAACATTCATTTCTCGTAGGCTTCTTGTGTTGTGTAAAGGATCTTTCTCCCGGAAAATCCGATTTTTTCTTTAGCAGTGCAAATGCACATGCATAGATTAACAATGGCGTGACAATGCTACGAAGGAGCGACACAGTGTTGTTTTAAAATATATAAATATTTCAGACGTGAATATTAAGTAAATCTTTGAGAATCTGCCCAATATATAAATTGATGTTATGCATTATGGGCATTCAATCAAGTACCAATATTATTTAGATGGTATATTCATTATACAGAGCTGGGAAGGAGCTAGGTATATTCATTATACAGAGCTAGGAAGGATTGATACAGTTTGTTTTTAAATATATGACATTTCAGACATGAATATTGAGAAAATCTTTGAGATTCTACGCATATAAAAATTGATGTTTTGTATTTTACCAGCATTCAATATTTAAGTGCTGATATATTGTTTAGACCGTATATTCATTATACATCGTCTGTATAAGGTGCTACACCACAGAGTAGATGGCTACACTCAGTACAAAGAGCAAAAAATTGCATCCATCAGTAGCATAAACAACTATTAAACAGAAGCGGGTCTTTGTATCATTGTATGGTGTTTTAATACGAAGAAAATATAAATAAACAAAATAACTTGCGAGACTTAAGAAAATCTTGTGACTCGTCAGAGATTTTGTACAAACGAGAAAGACGAGGAAATAGCCAATGTGTTATCTCCAACCGCTTGACTTCCCAGCAAGCTTTCTGAAATAGAAGAAAAGGCAAGGAGCTATCAACAGGCCTTGTTCACATATCTGGCACAATGGTGCAAACTCGTGTTCAATGCAGTATTCAATTGCAATGAGAACTCTACCAGATCTTATGAGAATCTATCTGTATCAAAGCTTTGTCAAAACTGCTATAAACACTGCTATAACTGTGAAACTATTGACATCTATAAGTGACATTATTGAATACTTGCAAAAAGCTGAAAATGACTCATGAAAAACTTGGTCTTGGGAATATAAAGTCAAAGGTAGGCTTGGGCGGTTTACCGGTTTTTCGGTTTTTATCGGTTTTATTTTCAAACCAGTTTATTTCGGTTCAGCTTTTACAAAAACCGGAAAACCGTCATTACGTAATTGTCTACTGTCATCGCCCAAAACTCGATCTTAATTCTCAAAACATGACACTAATTAAACTCGATCACATGACACTAAATAAAAATTCTATTCCTTTCCATAAATTCGATAACAACTAAAGAGGTATAAGTTTTCAAATGCGTTCTTGACCCTTTTATTCTAAAACTGAAGTCATTTTAGCCTTTAGGTTACCTTTTACACAATTTTGCGTTGTGTTGTCTACTGTTCGTTTGCGTAATATGTAAAAAATTACCACAATTCCTTCTTACTTAGTTGAAGTAAAAATTAAAGGGAAAAAAAGGTTTTACGGGTTTAGAATCAGACGGTTTTTCGGTTTTGGTTTTAAGCAAAACCGCCCAAGCCTAGTCAAAGGTCAATGAGACTTGTTATTGTGAAGCATGTCACAATTAGCTTAAATGTGGAATGGATGTGAGGATAAAATGCAGAACAGATATGGGAATAAAATGGGTCATTTTAATGAGTTTTTTCGCCTCATTTTTACATTTCTGTGTTTTTGATTTGTTTTTTTGTAATGGATGCAACATCATATTAACTAGTTATACAGCTATTTCAATTAAAGAGTGTCACTGAGACAATAGTCAAATGTGCAATATGCAATACGGGCACTGAAAGGATGAATCTCACCCGAATTCCCCAGATCTTCATACAATCCATGGGACTTGATATATATTCACAGACACCACTTTATAACTAGGGTGTTCCACCGCATTTGTCTGGAACTCGTATTCAAAGCTTTTGGTTGATCACTTAAAAGTACTTCTAAAAAGTCATCATTGAGTCTTCCGGTATACTCTCTAATATGGATTCTCAAGTAACTTTAGTTTGGTGTAACTTTTAGAACAACCATTCCATCTACAACAATAAACTCTATCAACTGGAGCAATCTTTTGAGTGTCAACATGCTCTATATGTTCCTTACAATGAGTGTGTACAGCAATTCAACATTGTCAAATTTAGAGTTATTGTGACAATCTTTGCATTTGCGTAAAAGGTGATTTACTCATTCTTTCCTTTTGGAAACTCCAAGATATAGGTTGTTGAAGATCTGCTTTAAATCAGTGTTGGATTTTGGACCAACATCAATTTGATTCATCAGATCTTTTGAGCTTCTCTTGGAGTTTTTTAATAGTCTTACTCGAATCTTGTGCTGTAACAATAAGTTCCTCCTTACTGCTGTAATAAAATCGTGTTGATTTAGACACATTTTTATTGACGTTTTTCTTCCGGGACATAACTGTTCGCAAGTAATGATTGCAATTTTTAAAGGATGGACACTTGTCACGTCCTGCAATTGCAAAAACGTGTTCGGCTTGACGTTTGCACATAGGCGTACCGGGGGGGGGGGGCGGTAGCCCCCCCAGTTTTTTGGGCAGTCGGGCAATATTCGATAAATAGTCGGGCAATTTTGGTAAAAATAAATGGGACAAATTCTGTCAATTTTGTCGGAAATTAAGTAATTTTTTTGGTCAATTTTGTGTTTTTGGAAAATTGAAATTGAGGTATGTCCGGAAAAATTTTTTGACCCCTAAAATGGTACACTGACCGAAATTTTTTTGGCGACGGGGGAGGTCGCCAAAACAATTTTTCCGGGAAAAATTTTTGGGTACTAGTCGGGCAAAATCCCGAAAAGTCGGGCAAATTTGTTTCCGCCCCAACTAATTTTTTCCTTCTGGTACGCCCATGCATTTGCACGCGAGAATATCAACTGAGTCCATGTGTGGAGATGAACCAGTCAAACACGTTTATATTTTGAACATGAGTCACTCAACAGTGGCTTACATGTGAAAATTCAAAAAGATCCATCATGAGCAGAATGAGAAATTGATAAGGAATCGAACTGATCGAACGTGGGCATATTCCAAACATGAAAAACTTGTCGTCAATGGTTGAAAGCAATATTTGGTATCAAATGGGATATTTTAGTTCATAATGCGAATGTAGGATAAACATTTTCACAGTAAGAATATTCTGGCATTGCCCCGAAATTGACCATGATCAAATATATGCATCAAATATATTTATAAAATATATGCATTTATTAAAACAACTACAATTTGAAAAAACAAATACAATTTGAAAACTTAAATACATAACCATATTTGTGTTAATCAGCCGGCCTGCTTGGAATCCATTGGAGAGCTCTCTGTAGTGTTTTTAAATTGATTCCTATTATTGATATAACTGCCACCAACACTCCAAAATGATATTTGATAATAACCTCATCATATAAAATAGTCAGCATGAAACCTTTTTCATGCAACTGCAGTCATTGAAATTGCATAGACAGTGTATACAGACTTTAAAAGGCTGCAAAATCTTGTTATGGCTAATATGCACTATGCAGTTTACGATTATGGTTATGTCAAAACAAAAGGATATGGAGAAGGGAATAGAAAAAACACACCAAGAACAGGTGGAAAAGGAACATTCTATTAAACAGTTCAATGTTTAATATACTTACCCAAATTTTCCAGTATTGTCAACTCGTATATTTTAGACCCAAACTTTGCTCTCACAATTTCCCCAACAAAATAATCACTCAGCTCTTTCCTCGGACTTATAATTCTTGTCAGAGAATACACGTTGACAAGGTCCTCACCTTTCCATTCAATTAAAGAGTGCATTTCACAATCTTTTTATTGAAAATGGAAACAACTAGAATTAAACAGTCTTTCTTTGAACTCACCGATAACCCACCATTTCCAAATTTTACCAATTGGCTTGGTTCCAAAAAAGAACTCTGACAAATTTCGGACAATTTTTCATCTCTCTTTTCCTAAGACAGGTAAGACCAGCATAAATTATGCAATTTTCAAGGAGGATTTCAGTTTGCAATATGTCACCATTGATCATGCCATTGAAGGTATAAAGCGTTTTGGCCAGGGCTGTTTCTTTGCAAAAACTGACATAGAATCGGCATTTCGACTGATTCCCATTCACCCCGACGATTATGAGCTACTGGGTATGTTTTGGCAGGGGAAATATTATTATGACAAGGTCTTACCCTTTGGCCTTCGAAGCGCCCCATTTATTTTCAATCAACTTTCTGATGCAATAGAATGGATCTTGATTAACAAATGTCACATTTCTTTTGTATGCCACATTTTAGATGATTTCTTAGTCATTGAACCTAAGTCGGAAATTTTCTCTCCCGAGAGTCCCTGTCAGCAAAGCCTTGCTGCAATATGCTGCTTACTTTCAATAACCTGAACATCCCAATTGCCCCGAGTAAAACTCAAGGTCCCCCCTGCAGGTACTTGACTTTATGGGTATAACATTAGACACCCTGAGAAAGGAAGCACGTCTTCCCACTGAAAAAATTGAGCGATTGAAGGAACTTTTTGGACAATTTGAAAACAGACGTTCTTGTACTTTAGAACAATTACAATCCCTAATTGGTACATTGAACTTTGCATGCAAGGTTGTCCCACCAGGTAGGCCCTTCTTACAGCGCATGATTGATTTAACCTGAAATGTTAAGAAGCCCCCACCACCACATAAAACTGAATACCGGGTTCTTTAAAGATGTGGAGATGTGGAAACAATTTGTAATAAATTGGAATGGAGCTAACTTTTTCCTTTCATCCACCTGGCAAAATTCAGATTGCCTGCAACTCCATACAGATGCATCAGGAGCACCAGGGTATGGGGGTATATATGAGTCTAGATGGTTCCAGGGCACATGGCAACCCCACCAACAACTAGGAACACCAGGAATTAGTATTGCTTGGCAAGAGCTTTTTGCCATTATAGTCGCATGCCAGATATGGGAGGAGCTTCTCCAGGGAAAACGTGTTATCTTTAACTGTGACAATGAAGCAGAAGTCAGTATGATTAACACAAAACGTTCACGTGCGCCAAAGGCCATGGATCTAATTCGCCGTTTGACCCTGCTAATAATGCAATATAATTTTTACATTCAAGCTCAACACACCCGGAAAACAAAATGAAATTGCAGACTCTCTCGTTTTCAGCACCAACGGTTCACACAATTGGCACCTCATGCAGATCCCAACCCATACTACATCCCGACTTTTCTGCTAACAATTTCAAAAAAGACATTGAAAAATATATCAATTTGGCAGTGGCACCTTCTACCAAACAAACATACAGCTACGGTGAAAAACGCTTTGTTGAATTCATCCTTTTAGTTAAACACACTCAAGTCAAACAGTGTCTCCCGGCAACAGAATCTATGCTGACTGAGTTTGTTGTGTACTT
The DNA here is from genome assembly GCA_902702795.2 of Paramuricea clavata. Taxonomy (NCBI): domain Eukaryota; kingdom Metazoa; phylum Cnidaria; class Anthozoa; order Malacalcyonacea; family Plexauridae; genus Paramuricea; species Paramuricea clavata. The sequence continues at coordinate 52,613 of CACRXK020000964.1, read as the reverse complement.
GGCTAGAACTATAAAACATTCCTCAATAAAAAATTACCTAGCAGCTGTTCGACATTATCTTATTTTCCAGGGTTTTAAGTTAAACTTTCAAAAAATGACACGCCTGCAACTGGTCTTACGTGGTATAAAGAGAGATCAAGGTGGCCAAATTCGAATACGCTTACCAATAACTATTCATCATCTGCAGTTGTTCCACCTGTTACTATCCATTCCATCTACCAAAAATTATCACTCATTAATGTTCTGGGCTGCAATGACTTTGGCATTCTTTGGTTTCCTCCGTCTGGGAGAACTAACATGTAATTCCAAATTTAATACCGATACCCACTTGACACCAGACAATATATCATTTAATTTTATTCAGGAGACACAAAAACCCAAATAGATGACAATCTTGATCAAAGAGTCAAAAACTGACCCCTTTCGGGTGGGTCAAACAATTACAATTGGGTCTACTAGCTCACCATTATGTCCAGTTTTAGCTATGAAGCGATATCTTACAAGTCGCAAAACACTCAATGGCCCCTTTTTGTTCATGCTTCAGGAAAGCCACTGACAAAGCAAGCACTGATAACTGAGACACGATCTCTTCTCACTAAGTCTGGCTTAAACGCTGCTCATTATGTTGGTCATAGCTATCGGATTGGTGCTGCAACAACAGCAGCCTCTGCAGAACTGCCATCCAGGCTAATCAAAACATTAGGACGATGGACATCTGACTGTTATGAACGATATATCAAAATTCCATTGGCAACTCTATCTGGGGTATCAGCCACTTTGACAGATGTGCTAACCGCTATGTAACTAACCACGTTTCGGGGGGAGGGTTCGTCTATGGGGAATACACATTCTGTGTATTTGTGGGGTTGAAGTCTCCATAAAATGTCAACTTCAGGTCCATAGACTCAATATATGTCACACATAATATATCTAAATCTAAGGACTGTCCATGGGGGGTTACCCCCCCCCCCCATGTTCAGGTTAAAGACTGGCCTTATGGGTTTTGTGCCTTTGGTCAGGTTAAGGACTGTCCATAGGGGTTTTGTGCTCCGATTGGTCAGGGTAAGGACTGTCCATACTGGGGTCTTGTGCTCTAGTTGGTCAGGTTAGGCCTGTCCAAGTGAATCTTGGTAAGATTATCAGTGCCAGTTCAGAATCAGTGCAGCTAATAGGGTGTGACATATGAGTAGGCATGATGCTTGTCATATACTGTAAATGGACCCTTCACAACCCCGAACCCCTCTCCCACAAAATAAAGATTTGTGTTTAATATTGTGTTGTCAACTTGGGTCATTAAAGCAAATTTATAGCCCATATAAATTTAAGTTAATGAGACAAGGTGCAATGGTAAGATGAGGAGGAATCCCTGGTTTACATCAACCTAATCTCTGACAGTTAGGTCAAAGATCTTGACATATAGGTCAAAGATAATCTTCTGCCAGCTAGCACGCATTCACGTGAACAAACCGTGAAACTTGCTGTGAACCAATTGAAAACCTTGTACGGCTGTGTTCTGTGCTTTGACCAATCATAGGGCATAACACAGCCCATCCTAATTGGCGCATAACATGCACAAGTTCATGCAAAATAATGTAACTTACTCTAAGCTGTCGACAGAGTAACATTATAAAAAAAATTTTCCCACCCACCCACCTCTGCTCTGCTTACCTTCACTGGATTTAAAAAATTAAATTTTAGAAAAACAAAAAAAAACCAACAAAAACAAAAAAAAAAAACAAAAAAACACAAACAACAAAAACAAACAGTTAAAGTTTTAATGTGACAATATTAGGGAATGCAGTAATAACATTCTTATGTCTACAATATACCCATTCCCATGGAAAGATATGGATAGACACGCATTGTATGTATTGGTATATATAATACAGTAGATGATTATGTACAAAGGGATGCTACGACCGATCTCAAGGACATTCTGAATTGTTGGTGGACTAGCTTATCTAATTCATTGTGGATATTATTTTGCATGGAAAATATGTTGCTTGTAAGTTCTTGTTGAGTAATTCGAATAAAGATTTGTGGTTCAGGTTGAAGTCTCCATAAAATGTCAACTTCAGGCCCATAGACTCAATATATGTCACACATAATATATTTAAATCTAAGGACTGTCCATGGAGGTTTACCCCCCCCCCCCCC
>CACRXK020000964.1:0-50436 GCA_902702795.2 Paramuricea clavata | reverse complement strand
TGGGGTCTTGTGCTCTAGTTGGTCAGGTTAGGACTGTCCAAGTGAATCTTGGTCAGATTATCAGTGCCAGTTCAGAATCAGTGCAGCTAATAGGGTGTGACATATGAATAGTCATGATGCTTGTCATATACTGTAAATGGACTCTTCACAACCCCGAACCCCTCTCCCACAAAATAAAGATTTGTGTTTAATATTGTGTTGTCAACTTGGGTCATTAATTGCTAATTTATCAAATCTGCAATTGTTAAAAACAACTTCTTTGCCTTTTCATCCCTCTCTGACACTGTGCCTTTTTGGGGCACTTGATCCTAGCGTGCCCCCGTTCACCACACAACCTGCATACTATGCCTATATTTGCAAATATAAAATGATAGTATGTGGTATTTTTCATCCTATTTCATGACTATTATAATAGTAATAGTTTTGGTAAAGTATATATGTGACCGGTGCCTGCCAGTGCATAGTGGCCACGAAGGCCACACTTACAGCAACATCCCAAGTTTAAAGAAAATACAATCAGTTTTCAAGAATATTCATTTAAGTTATTACAGTACATACTGGAAGTGCACTCACTAAAATGTTGATAGGTTACATTTTCATACTAAATGTGTACCATAATCCCAGATATTTTTAGTTATTTTTTTTATATATAGAGATATTTTTAGTTGTTTAACAAAATATACCATTACCACCTCTTCTCCTTGCTTGAGTTTCTAAGTTAGAAAAATAGAAACAAAAGAAGTTAGAAGTTGTTGCTTGCAACTAAGGGTGAACAGTTGAATAACTGTGCCCAATTGTCTACATGACCCCAATTGTCCCAAGTATATACAAGAAGTTATGTATATACTTGGGACAATTGGGGTCATATAGACAATTGGGCACAGTTATTCAACTGTTCACCCTTAGTTGCAAGCAACAGTATTTGCAATAAACGGGGTTCTGCACTATTTTCCATCCAGCAAACTGCGCTATCGATTTTCTAAAGTCGTTTCTTTTTGGACTTTTTTATTAATTCAGTTAGGGTTAGAGTTGCGATTAGGGGTTGGAGTAGGGTTTGGGTTAGTTACATAGCCATTTGACACCTCTTCCATCTTCCGAAAATGATGCCAGGTCAGTATGCTGGATGGAAAATAGCACTAAGCGGTTATGGCAGTTAAGACAGCATAAAATTGCCTTATAACATTATTGTACTGACTTGAACTTGTATCACAAACTCTTTATTGTCAAGAAACAGAGGGTCGAATTTCATACATGTATAGCTATTATTGGTATATAGGGTTGTGAAGACAAGCCACAAGGTACTGTACTTTTTACACATTTATACTTTTTATTTTATAATGAACGAATAAAGTATATTTATAGAATGATTATATAGAACATGGGTATAATCATGATACTGTAGCTTCATGTATAAGGTACAAGAAAATATGTTCTTTGCCACAAAGGAAAATTTTGATTAACTGAAAGACCAGTTCACACTTAGTCTGAACCGAATATTTTTATCAACTTTTTTCAGAAAGTGTTGAAGGCAAGACAGGGAAGAAAGTAATCAACCTGGTGAGATGGTGGGCTAGCTTTTTCCACATAAACAGCCCTAATATCACAATTTAAATACATAATTAATGTAGATTCAATAGAGTAACAGTAAATTACATTGCTAATTTATCAAATCTGCAATTGTTAAAAACAACTGCTCTGCCTTTTCATCCCTCTCTGACACTGTGCTTTTCAGGGCACTTGATCCAATGTGCCCCCGTTCACCACACAACCAGCATACTATGCCTATATTTTAAAATATAAAATGATAGTATGTAGTATTTTTCATCCTATTTCATGACTATTGTAATCGTAATAGTTTTGGTAAAGTATATATGTGACCGGCATGCCACAGCATAGTGACCATGAACGCCACACTTACAGCAACGTTGTGAATTTAAAGAAAATACAATCGGCTTTCAAGAATATTCATTTAGGTTACAGTACATACTGGAAGTGCAGTCACTAAAATGTTGATAGATTACATTTTCATACTAGACCTGTACCATAATTCCAGATATTTTTAGTTATTTTTTTATATATACAGATGTTTTTAGTCATTTAACAAAATATACCATTACCTCTTCTCCTTTGCTCGAGTTTCTAAGTTAGAAAAATAGAAACAAAATAAGTTATGTATATATGTGACAATTGGGGTCATATAGACAATTGGGGTCAGTTATTCAACTGTTAGTTATTCAACTGTTCACCCTTACTTGCAAGTAACAGTATTTGCAACAAACGGGGTTCTGCACTATTTTCCATCCAGCAAACTGCGCTATCGATTTTCTAAAGTCGTTTCTTTTTGGACTTTTTTATTAATTCAGTTAGGGTTAGAGTTGTGATTAGGGGTTGGAGTAGGGTTTGGGTTAGTTACATAGCCATTTGACACCTCTTCCATCTTCCGAAAATGATGCCAGGTCAGTATGCTGGATGGAAAATAGCACTAAGCGGTTATGGCAGTTAAGACAGCATAAAATTGCCTTATAACATTATTGTACTGACTTGAACTTGTATCACAAACTCTTTATTGTCAAGAAACAGAGGGTCGAATTTCATACATGTATAGCTATTATTGGTATATAGGGTTGTGAAGACAAGCCACAAGGTACTGTACTTTTTACACATTTATACTTTTTATTTTATAATGAACGAATAAAGTATATTTATAGAATGATTATATAGAACATGGGTATAATCATGATACTGTAGCTTCATGTATAAGGTACAAGAAAATATGTTCTTTGCCACAAAGGAAAATTTTGATTAACTGAAAGACCAGTTCACACTTAGTCTGAACCGAATATTTTTATCAACTTTTTTCAGAAAGTGTTGAAGGCAAGACAGGGAAGAAAGTAATCAACCTGGTGAGATGGTGGGCTAGCTTTTTCCACATAAACAGCCCTAATATCACAATTTAAATACATAATGTAGATTCAATAGAGTAACAGTAAATTACATTGCTAATTTATCAAATCTGCAATTGTTAAAAACAACTGCTCTGCCTTTTCATCCCTCTCTGACACTGTGCTTTTGATGGCACTTGATCCTAGTGTGCCCCCGTTCACCACACAACCAGCATACTATGCCTATATTTTAAAATATAAAATGATAGTATGTAGTATTTTTCATCCTATTTCATGACTATTGTAATCGTAATAGTTTTGGTAAAGTATATATGTGACCGGCATGCCACAGCATAGTGACCATGAATGCCACACTTACAGCAACGTTGCGAATTTAAAGAAAATAGAATCGGCTTTCAAGAATATTCATTTAGGTTACAGTACATACTGGAAGTGCAGTCACTAAAATGTTGATAGATTACATTTTCATACTAGACCTGTACCATAATTCCAGATATTTTTAGTTATTTTTTTATATATACAGATGTTTTTAGTCATTTAACAAAATATACCATTACCTCTTCTCCTTGCTCGAGTTTCTAAGTTAGAAAAATAGAAACAAAATAAGTTATGTATATATGTGACAATTGGGGTCATATAGACAATTGGGGTCAGTTATTCAACTGTTAGTTATTCAACTGTTCACCCTTACTTGCAAGTAACAGTATTTGCAACAAACAGGGTTATGCACTATTTTCCATCCAGCAAACTGCGCTATCGATTTTCTAAAGTCGTTTCTTTTTGGACTTTTTTTATTAATTCAGTTAGGGTTAGAGTTGCGATTAGGGGTTGGAGTAGGGTTTGGGTTAGTTACATAGCCATTTGAAAATTGCCATATGACATTATTATACTGACTTGAACTTGTATCACAAACTCTTTATTGTAAAGAAAAAGAGGGTCGAATTTCACATATGTATAGCTATTATTGGTATATAGGGTTGTGATGACAAGCCCCACAAGGTACTGTACTTTTTAGACATTTATACTTTTTACTTTATAATGAACGAATAAAGTATACTTCTAGAGCGATTATATAGACCATGGGTATAATCATGATACTGTAGCTTCGTGTATAATGTATTAAATGTAATAACAACACAAACAAAGGGGACTGTTTGTATGAAGGGGGCTATCCGTCCTAATATATGTCAAGAAAATATGTTCTTTGCCACAAAGGAAAATTTTGATTAACTGAAAGACCAGTTCACACTTAGTCTGAACTGCATATTTTTATCAACTTTTTCGAGAAAGTCTTGAAGGCAAGACAGGGAAGAAAGTAATTATCCTGGTGAGATAGCTGGGCTAGCTTTTTCCATATAAACAGCCCTAATATCGCAATTTAAATACATAATGCAGCTTCAATAGAGTAACAGTAAATTACATTGCTAATTTATCAAATCTGCAATTGTTAAAAACAACTGCTCTGCCTTTTCATCCCTCTCTGACACTGTGCTTTTGGGGGCACTTGATCCTAGCGTGCCCCCGTTCACCACACAACCAGCATACTGTGCCTATATTTTAAAATATAAAATTATAGTATGTTGTATTTTTCATCCTATTTCATGACTATTGTAATCGTTATAGTTTTGGTAAAGTATACAGACATTCCAACCTCCGAGTCCTCAAAACCGGGACACTTCCCAATTTTCCCATTTTACTTAAATAAACGCCTCCCTCGAATAAATGCTGTGCTTTTCTCATTGATGATTTGATGTGGTGTCTATATTTTGGGTTAGTGTTAAAATTGGCTGAGTTAAGTTTGAATTAAACAATAAATTCACAGTGGATGCTACAAAACTAGTTTTATTACACTAACGTTGAAATCCATAAGTAATATAACATTTTCTCAACAAGTTTTAATTTCATTGAAACTACCTGGCAAAATTGTTTCATTTTACTACTGGTCTTTTGAACTGTGATCCTCTAGTATTCAAGAGCCTGCGATTATTGTGCCCACTTCTGTTACGCTGCTTTACTTCATGTAGCCCTGGCAAAATGAATAGGAACTGAAAGCGAACGCTAAATTGTCAAAACAACGTATGTCACGAGAATTACAACAATCGGCGACAAACTCGGCAATTGTTTGGGGCAACTAGAATCTCACATTTCATTGATATGTATTGAACCAAACGAATTTCTTTAATTAATATTTGTCACATGAGCCTTAACTATTAAAATACTTACAGAAACCGGGACAATAAGAAGACAACCGGGACAACATAGTCCAAACCGGGACAGTCCCGGGAAAACCGGGACGGTTGGAATGTTTGAGTATATATGTGACCGGCATGCCACAGCATAGTGGCCACGAAGGCCACACTTACAGCAACGTTGCAAATTTAAAGAAAATACAATCGGTTTTCAAGAATATTCATTTAGGTTACAGTACATACTGGAAGTGCAGTCACTAAAATGTTGATAGATTACATTTTCGTACTAGACATGTACCATAATTCCAGATATTTTTAGTTATTTGTTTTATATATACAGATATTTTTAGTCATTTAACAAAATATACCATTACCTCTTCTCCTTTGCTCGAGTTTCTAAGTTAGAAAAATAGAAACAAAATAAGTTATGTATATATGTGACAATTGGGGTCAGTTATTCAACTGTTAGTTATTCAACTGTTCACCCTTACTTGCAAGTAACAGTATTTGCAACAAACAGGGTTATACACTATTTTCCATCCAGCAAACTGCGCTATCGATTTTCTAAAGTAATTTCTTTTTGGATTTTTTTTATTAATTCAGTTAGGGTTAGAGTTGCGATTAGGGGTTGGAGTAGGGTTTGGGTTAGTTACATAGCCATTTGAAAATTGCCTTATGACATTATTATACTGACTTGAACTTGTATCACAAACTCTTTATTGTAAAGAAACAGAGGGTCGAATTTCATACATGTATAGCTATTATTGGTATATAGGGTTGTGAAGACAAGCCACAAGGACTGTACTTTTTACACATTTATACTTTTTATTTTATAATGAACGAATAAAGTATATTTATATAGTGATTATATAGAACATGGGTATAATCATGATACTGTAGCTGCATGTATAAGGTACAAGAAAATATGTTCTTTGCCACAAAGGAAAATTTTGATTAACTGAAAGACCAGTTCACACTTAGTCTGAACCGAATATTTTATCAACTTTTTTCAGAAAGTCTTGAAGGCAAGACAGGGAAGAAAGTAATCAACCTGGTGAGATGGTGGGCTAGCTTTTTCCATATAAACAGCCCTAATATCACAATTTAAATACATAATGCAGATTCAATAGAGTAACAGTAAATTACATTGCTAATTTATCAAATCTGCAATTGTTAAAAACAACTGCTCTGCCTTTTCATCCCTCTCTGACACTGTACTTTTGAGGGCACTTGATCCTAGTGTGCCCCCGTTCACCACACAACCAGCATACTATGCCTATATTTTAAAATATAAAATGATAGTATGTAGTATTTTTCATCCTATTTCATGACTATTGTAATCGTTATAGTTTTGGTAAAGTATATATATGTGACCGGCATGCCACAGCATAGTGACCATGAACGCCACACTTACAGCAATGTTGCGAATTTAAAGAAAATACAATCGGCTTTCAAGAATATTCATTTAGGTTACAGTACATACTGGAAGTGCAGTCACTAAAATGTTGATAGACTACATTTTCATACTAGACCTGTACCATAATTCCAGATATTTTTAGTTATTTTTTTATATATACAGATATTTTTAGTCATTTAACAAAATATACCATTACCTCTTCTCCTTGCTCGAGTTTCTAAGTTAGAAAAATAGAAACAAAATAAGTTATGTATATATGTGACAATTGGGGTCATATAGACAATTGGGGTCAGTTATTCAACTGTTAGTTATTCAACTGTTCACCCTTACTTGCAAGTAACAGTATTTGCAACAAACAGGGTTATGCACTATTTTCCATCCAGCAAACTGCGCTATCGATTTTCTAAAGTCGTTTCTTTTTGGACTTTTTTTATTAATTCAGTTAGGGTTAGAGTTGCGATTAGGGGTTGGAGTAGGGTTTGGGTTAGTTACATAGCCATTTGAAAATTGCCATATGACATTATTATACTGACTTGAACTTGTATCACAAACTCTTTATTGTAAAGAAAAAGAGGGTCGAATTTCATATATGTATAGCTATTATTGGTATATAGGGTTGTGATGACAAGCCCCACAAGGTACTGTACTTTTTAGACATTTATACTTTTTACTTTATAATGAACGAATAAAGTATACTTCTAGAGCGATTATATAGACCATGGGTATAATCATGATACTGTAGCTTCGTGTATAATGTATTAAATGTAATAACAACACAAACAAAGGGGACTGTTTGTATGAAGGGGGCTATCCGTCCTAATATATGTCAAGAAAATATGTTCTTTGCCACAAAGGAAAATTTTGATTAACTGAAAGACCAGTTCACACTTAGTCTGAACTGCATATTTTTATCAACTTTTTCGAGAAAGTCTTGAAGGCAAGACAGGGAAGAAAGTAATTATCCTGGTGAGATAGCTGGGCTAGCTTTTTCCATATAAACAGCCCTAATATCGCAATTTAAATACATAATGCAGCTTCAATAGAGTAACAGTAAATTACATTGCTAATTTATCAAATCTGCAATTGTTAAAAACAACTGCTCTGCCTTTTCATCCCTCTCTGACACTGTGCTTTTGGGGGCACTTGATCCTAGCGTGCCCCCGTTCACCACACAACCAGCATACTGTGCCTATATTTTAAAATATAAAATTATAGTATGTTGTATTTTTCATCCTATTTCATGACTATTGTAATCGTTATAGTTTTGGTAAAGTATACAGACATTCCAACCTCCGAGTCCTCAAAACCGGGACACTTCCCAATTTTCCCATTTTACTTAAATAAACGCCTCCCTCGAATAAATGCTGTGCTTTTCTCATTGATGATTTGATGTGGTGTCTATATTTTGGGTTAGTGTTAAAATTGGCTGAGTTAAGTTTGAATTAAACAATAAATTCACAGTGGATGCTACAAAACTAGTTTTATTACACTAACGTTGAAATCCATAAGTAATATAACATTTTCATTTTACTACTGGTCTTTTGAACTGTGATCCTCTAGTATTCAAGAGCCTGCGATTATTGTGCCCACTTCTGTTACGCTGCTTTACTTCATGTAGCCCTGGCAAAATGAATAGGAATTGAAAGCGAATGCTAAATTGTCAAAACAACGTATGTCACGAGAATTACAACAATCGGCGACAAACTCGGCAATTGTTTGGGGCAACTAGAAGCTCACATTTCATTGATATGTATTGAACCAAACGAATTTCTTTAATTAATATTTGTCACATGAGCCTTAACTATTAAAATACTTACAGAAACCGGGACAATAAGAAGACAACCGGGACAACATAGTCCAAACCGGGACAGTCCCGGGAAAACCGGGACGGTTGGAATGTTTGAGTATATATGTGACCGGCATGCCACAGCATAGTGGCCACGAAGGCCACACTTACAGCAACGTTGCAAATTTAAAGAAAATACAATCGGTTTTCAAGAATATTCATTTAGGTTACAGTACATACTGGAAGTGCAGTCACTAAAATGTTGATAGATTACATTTTCGTACTAGACATGTACCATAATTCCAGATATTTTTAGTTATTTGTTTTATATATACAGATATTTTTAGTCATTTAACAAAATATACCATTACCTCTTCTCCTTTGCTCGAGTTTCTAAGTTAGAAAAATAGAAACAAAATAAGTTATGTATATATGTGACAATTGGGGTCATATAGACAATTGGGGTCAGATATTCAACTGTTGACCCCTAGTTGCAAGTAACAGTATTTGCAACAAACAGGGTTATCCACTATTTTCCATCCAGCAAACTGCGCTATCGATTTTCTAAAGTCGTTTCTTTTTGGACTTTTTTATTAATTCAGTTAGGGTTAGAGTTGCGATTAGGGGTTGGAGTACGGTTTCGGTTAGTTACATAGCCATTTGACACCTCTTCCATCTTCCGAAAATGATGCCAGGTCAGTATGCTGGATGGAAAATAGCACTAAGCGGTTATGGCAGTTAAGACAGCATAAAATTGCCTTATAACATTATTGTACTGACTTGAACTTGTATCACAAACTCTTTATTGTCAAGAAACAGAGGGTCGAATTTCATACATGTATAGCTATTATTGGTATATAGGGTTGTGAAGACAAGCCACAAGGTACTGTACTTTTTACACATTTATACTTTTTATTTTATAATGAATGAATAAAGTATATTTATAGAATGATTATATAGAACATGGGTATAATCATGATACTGTAGCTTCATGTATAAAGTAATAATAACACAAACAAAGGGGACTGTTTGTATGAAGGGGGCTATTTGTGCTAATTTATGTCAAGAAAACATGTTCTTTGCCACAAAGGAAAATTTTGATTAACTGAAAGACCAGTTCACACTTAGTCTGAACCGAATATTTTGATCAACTTTTTTGAGAAAGTCTTGAAGGCAAGACAGGGAAGAAAGTAATCAACCTGGTGAGATGACTGGGCTAGCTTTTTCCATATAAACAGCCCTATTATCACAATTTAAATACATAATGCAGCTTCAATAGAGTAACAGTAAATGACATTGCTAATTTATCAAATCTGCAATTCTTAAAAACAACTGCTCTGCCTTTTCATCTCTCTTTCAGACTTTGCTTTTGGGGGCACTTGATCCTAGCGTACCCCCGTTCACCACACAACCCGCATACTATGCCTATATTTGAAAATATAAAATGATAGTATGTTGTATTTTTCATCCTATTTCATGACTATTGTAATCGTAATAGTTTTGGTAAAGTATATACGTGACCGGCATGCCACAGCATAGTGGCCACGAAGGCCACATTACAGCAACGTTGCAAATTTAAAGAAAATACAATCCGTTTTCAAGAATATTCATTTAGGTTACAATACATACTGGAAGTGCAGTCACTAAAATGTTGATAGTTTACATTTTCATACTAGACATGTACCGTAATTCCAGATATTTCTGATCAATGATATATATTCTGATCAATGACAACAGAGATAAATCTGCTGAACTTTGGAAAACAATTAATGAAGTCACTTCTCGCAATCCAACTAAAACCACTCCCTCCTGTATTATCAGTGAAAACGCCCCGGTAAACGACCCACGTTCCATCGCAACAATCATGAACGACTATTTCTCATCTATAGGATCCACACTTGCGAACAAAATTAAAGATCTAATCAAACCTAAACCGACTAAGACAACCGCTACATCACCCCATTCCTTTAATTTCAAAGAAGTTGATGAAGCAGCGTCTGTGTTGCAGGAACTGAGTAAATTAAGAACTACCAAAGCCACTGGTCTGGACGGAATTAGTGCTAAACTGCTTAGAGATTCCACCTATATAATCGCACCATATTTAACCAAAATTTTCAACCTCTCCTTACGCTGTGGCTCATTTCCCGACATCTGGAAGAAAGGTAAAGTTACTCCAATTTTCAAATCTGGAGACCCAACTTCATCCAACAACTACCGACCAATCACCATCCTACCAACCTTGAGTAAGTTACTAGAACGAATCGTCCACCATCAAGTTTACAATTACCTGCAAGAACACAAGTTACTAGCTTCCCAACAATTCGGTTTTCGCTCCAAACTGTCAACCACCATTGCTCTGGCACATTTTACTGAGCAGATACTGGATAATCTCGATCACAGAAAAATCACTGGTGCCGTCTCTATCGACCTAAGGAAAGCTTTTGATACCGTAGACCATACCATCTTATTGGAGAAATTGAGAACAATCGGTTTTACCTTGTCTGTTCTCGACTGGTTCTGCTCTCGACTGGTTCTGCTCGTATCTATCAAACCGTACCCAAGTAACCGTGATCAACAGTTCAATGTCGCAACCCAAGCCAGTAACTGTCGGAGTCCCTCAGGGAAGTATTCTTGGACCACTTCTCTTCCTTATTTATATTAATGATCTACCTGAATGCTTGACCCACTGCAAGTCGATACTTTATGCCGATGACACACTCCTTTATTACTCTGCAGAAAGTATTTCCGATCTACAGTCAAAACTCAACTCCGACCTACGATCCCTTTCCGGTTATCTTAACAACAACCTCCTTACACTCAATCATGACAAGACAAAGTTCATCATTTTTGCCGGTAGACAACGCCTAAGATCCATCTCCAACATCAACATCTCTATTTGCAATCGGAGGATAAAACAAGAACAATCGTTGAAATATCTGGGCATCACAATTACCGAGAACCTTACCTGGCATGAACATATTGAGAAATTAATGGGGAAAATCAACCAAAGATTGGGATTGCTGCGCCGTGTGAAATCTTTCTTACCGCTGGATGCAAGACAGATTTTCTATACTTCGACAATACTACCGCTATTTGACTATGCCGATGTAATTTGGGCGATAAAAACAATTCAGAACTCATGAACTCCTTGCAAAGTTTGGAAAATAAAGCAGCTAAATTAATACTAGATCTCCCTCCTCTTTCGTCGGCAACCGAAGCTCTCGCTACATTACACTGGTCAACTCTCTCATCTCGCAGATATAAACATTGTTGTATCTTTATCTACAAATGCACTAATGGACTGATAGATTTCGACTTCAATCTCACAACTAACAGCAGAACCATTCCCACAGTACAAGATCGTGTAACAACCTCCATCTCCCGAAAGTCAACACGAACTGGGGCAAACATAAACCAACCTACCTCCGCTTCGAAAGACTTTAACAACTTGGACGTTTCTGTCAGAAACACTGATTCTTTGAGTCAATTTAAGTCTTTACTAAGGTCACATACCATATAACTATTCTTAGCTGTACTTATTAGATATAGTTAATTATTCGTTTCTATATGTCGTGACGTTGTATATTAATTGTATATATTTATATAAGTAAATTTTGTTAATGATTGTATCATGCAGGACCCCACTGAAAAACACATTAGTGATGTGGGTATCCTGGATAAATATAATTATAAATAAAAAATAAATAAATAAATATTTTTTATTTTTTTATATATACAGATATTTTTAGTTATTTAACAAAATATACCATTACCTCTTCTCCTTGCTTGAGTTTCTAAGTTAGAAAAATAGAAACAAAAGAAGTTATGTATATACGTGACAATTGGGGTCATATAGGCAACATTATTTGCAACAAACAGGGTTATGCACTATTTTCCATCCAGCAAACTGCACTATCGATTTTCTAAAGTCGTTTCTTTTTGGACTTTTTTATGGATTCAGTTAGGGTTAGAGTTGCGATTAGGGGTTGGAGTAGGGTTTGGGTTAGTTACATAGCCATTTGACACCTCTTCCATCTTCCGAAAATGATGCCAGGTCAGTATGCTGGATGGAAAATAGCACTAAGCGGTTATGGCAGTTAAGACAGCATAAAATTGCCTTATAACATTATTATACTGACTTGAACTTGTATCACAAACTCTTTATTGTCAAGAAACAGAGGGTCGAATTTCATACATGTATAGCTATTATTGGTATATAGGGTTGTAAAGACAAGCCACAAGGTACTGTACTTCTTACACATTTATACTTTTTATTTTATAATGAACGAATAAAGTATATTTATAGAGTGATTATATAGAACAGGGGTATAATCATGATACTGTAGCTTCATGTAATGTATAAAGTAATAACAACACAAACTAAGGGGACTGTTTGTATGAAGGGGGCTATCCCATGGCCAGATTAACGTCGTGCGAGGACCGCTGCAAATTTTCGGCACAAGACCACAACCTCCCCCCCCCCCCGTTATGAAAATCTTTGAATTCGAAGACACAAAATTATTAAATAATTGTTTTCAATTTTATCCGGATATAACTGCAATTTAGCAGCCAAGCTATCCCCACCAGGATTTCTGAACAGAAGCTGTTGTCGACGAACAGTGCTACACTTAATATAGCGCCCTCTATTTAATATTTCCATTGATTGACATCAATTATAAACAAGACAATGGACTGCCTGGCCCAGTTGTTGGGTCAACAAGTATAAACAGGATTATATAATAGCTCAGCACAACTGGAGATTACATGCATACATGTATTGTATATTTTCCTGGGGCCAACTGCCAACCCTAGGGGCCTAAATGCGCAAGGCCCTAAATTTGCGAGGCATCTAAATTTGCGAGGCATCTAAATTTTGCGAGGCATCTAAATTTGCGAGGCACCTAAAATGGTTGTGTCCCAATTGAAAATGGGCATGTTCTCGTAAAAATGGGGGTGGCCCAGTAAAGTGCAAGGCCCCCATAACCACGAGGCCCGCGGCATCTGCCGCATCTGCCACGTGGTTAATCCGGCCCTGGGCTATCCATGCTAATTTATTTCAAGAAAATATGTTATTTGCCACAAAGGAAAATTTTGATTAACTGAAAGACCAGTTCACACTTAGTCTCAACCGAATATTTTTATCAACTTTTTTGAGAAAGTCTTGAACAGGGAAGAAAGTAATCAAGCTGGTGAGATGGCTGGGCTAGCTTTTTCCATATAAACAGCCCTAATATCACAATTTAAATACATAATGCAGCTTCAATAGAGTAACAGTAAATTACATTGCTAATTTATCAAATCTGCAATTGTTAAAAACAACTGCTCTGCCTTTTCATCCCTCTCTGACACTGTGCTTTTGGGGGCACTTGATCCTAGCATGCCCTCGTTCACCTCACAATCAGCATACTATGCCTATATTTGAAAATATAAAATGATCGTATCTAGTATTTTTCATCCTATTTCATGACTATTATAATAGTAATAGTTTTGGTAAAGTATATACGCGACCGGCGCCTGCCACTGCATAGTCGCCACGAAGGCCACACTTACAGCAATTTTAAGAAAATACAATCAGTTTTCAAGAATATTCATTTAAGTTATTATAGTACATACTGGAAGTGCACTCACTAAAATGTTGATAGTTTACATTTTCATACTAAATGTGTACCATAATCCCAGATTATGGTACAGTTTAGATTAGTGTAGCGGTTTATCAAGGCGATAATTCTAGAATCTACAGATTAGCACTGTGCTTATAAATCCTAGACCTACAAGTGCGGATTATTTTCAAGACATACTGTATTGAGAGCAAGTATCTGAAGCAAATCAGCTGACATTTACAAGTAATTCACCAGCTACCATTGTCAATAACAACATTGAAATACTGCTGTATGAGTACCCGATAAAAATCATCTTAGGAATCCTCGAAAGTATCCACTTTTTTAAATGTAGAACAGAAGGTTTTAAAAACAATCCCATATGGTGTAAAAAATGGGATTCAATTGAGATGACCCACTCAAACTAATATGCTTAATCTAATCTTCAAGTCGGTACGTTTATATATATATATATATATATATATATAAATCGTTAACTTTTATAACCTTTCAACTTGTAAATAGTGTGGCTACTTTTACCAATTTGTAATTTCAAGTTTTTCATGTCACTGGCCATGCCATGTACCTGCCATTTGGAAATGGTAATAAATCATTCATTCAATTTCTTTGATGGCTGATACCTTATCATGATCAGGTTTCAACCCATCACGGGTCAATATGTGACCAATGTATTTGAGTTCAGTCACTTTGAACTTGCACTTTTCCTTCTTGAGGCATAAAACCAACCTTCCTAGTTCATTCCAATACCTCTAATAACTGTTCATCATGCTCTGTTTGATCCTGACCCCACACAAGAATATTGTCTATGATAATTTCGCACCCTTTAATATCTCCAAATAGATCATTCATTGTTTTCTGAAATACTTCGGATGCGGATGATATTCCAAATGGTAAACACTTCAAATGAAAACGACCATATGAGGAATTGAATGTGAGTAGCTTGGATGATTCTTTGTCGATGGGAATTTGCCAAAAGCCAGATGTTGCATCGAGGGTTGAAAATACAGGTAATCTAGACGCGACTTCTATTGTGGGCATTGGATAATGTTTTCGTTTGATTACCAAATGTAAGTCTCGGGATCTAGACAAATTCGTATTTTGTTTGGCTTGGTAATTGTAACCATGAATCTTAAGACATTGAAAGTCAATCTCTCACACCTATAATTTACATAATTCAACCAGTTTAATTAAACATTTCCAAAGTACTCACATTGTGTCAAAATGCAGAGAAATACCAACAGCCTTCAACATATTTATAAACTGCTTTCCAGCACAATGGAAAAAACACAAAAGACCAAACAAGAGAGGAAAATCATTGAAGCAGTTGAGTTCCTTACATTAAGAAGAGCCAATGCACGATATCCACATAAAATCAGCTGTCTTCTGGGTATTTCTCTCACACGTTCATTATTAGATTCTATTAAAGCTGATGAAACCATGACCTTTGATGAATTTCTCGAAAAGTTAGATTTATCGGAACACTGATATCTAAAGGCTATACGGCTCTCTCTTAAACATAACACTTTGTTATTGAAATGATCGCCAGCTGAGATTAGGATCAACTGTTACAATCCAAACTTACTCAGAGCTTGGAAAGCTAACATGGATATTCAGTACGTATTAGATCCTTGTGCTGTTTATATGCTTTCATATATTACTAAAGGTCAAAGAGGAATGAGCAAGTTACTTTCACGATGGTTGGTTGCTATGCAGTTTGCTCCCGGAAGCGCGGGCGCGATTGGCGCAGCGGTTATTGCCATTTCCCTCCAAATTCCAAAATATTAATTCAAAAGCAACATGGCGGCAGCTAGCAGTGATTTCACGCAGTGTTTTTCCACGCAGTGTTTTTCCAACCTGAAACTTGGCTCTTCTGGCGAGGAAACCGAAAGATCTGAGCGCTTTTGGAATGCCTCGACAGTTGAGTTGAAGTTCGGGGTTGAACGGATGTGGCTGGACGCTGTGTGGAAATGCCAGAACAAGCCAAACTTGGGGATGCGGAATCTCGATCCTATATTAGAAGAGCGTGCATCCTACAAATTAGAAATGGTTGGGCCCCTTATTGATGGCTACTTAACCGAGATTGGGAAAGGGATGTTCGCCAAGCTTGGAAGATCCAGAAATACTGGTCTCATGCCGCCAATAAAGCTGTTTGTGCCGTATTCTATTTTTCGGCATGTTTGCAATATTGTTGTTGGGTACGGCGGCTCGTTGTCCATAAACAAAAATCGAATGCTGGTTGAGATTACCAATAGCGATAATGCTGGGAAGGTATTTTCTCCCGTGAGATGTAAAGGCGACAATCTATTAAGAAAAAGACACTTTGACAAGGTCAGGGAAAATGGAAGGAATATCTACAAATATTCTGGAAGAGCTGCTGTTGTTGTGACCAGCACGACTCCAATTATTTTTGATTATAATACGAAGCAGGAGAAGCTGACCATTCTATTTTACGTGCAAAGGTACGACAAGGACGATTTCTCTTTGGACGCTACACTTCAAGCATTATTAAACAGTAATCATGTAGAATAGATCTGATAACTTACATGCACCTACTAATTTTAAACACAGTTGTGGAATTTATATATAAATAACCATTTTTAGCTCATTCTTTAGAAGGCAATTTACATACTGTAGCAACACCTCTGGAGTTTAAAATTGGTAGGTGCATAGAGGTAGTAGCAGTCTCATATAAATAGTCACAATATAAATAATCTTTTATGTGCATTT
Source organism: Paramuricea clavata (assembly GCA_902702795.2). Classification (NCBI taxonomy): domain Eukaryota; kingdom Metazoa; phylum Cnidaria; class Anthozoa; order Malacalcyonacea; family Plexauridae; genus Paramuricea; species Paramuricea clavata. The sequence continues at coordinate 33,796 of CACRXK020000964.1, read as the reverse complement.
TATTGAGCACAGGTTTTCATCTAAACTTTAGACCAAGAGAGCCAATTAAAATGCACATAATAGCCCTATGAATTAATGTGGTCAGTAATTATTCCTGCTTCAAGTTAAATTTTTATTCCTTCCATTTTCTTTGATTTGTTACAGTGTTTTGTTTAGACTATTTAGTCTTGAAATTTCTTACACACAAACAATTTGTGTACAAAGGCCTTTATCTACAATATTTTAATACCACCAGTCGCCATTGCCATTACATGATTAAATAAGATATCCAATAATATATATGGTACAAAAATATTGTTTGTTTGCATGAGGCGTCACATGCTCATTGGGTTGCCATCTTGGTTGATTTTAATGTTTATAGTGAAATATAGTATTTTCTGGTTTGCACTTGCTTTGGAAACAGCTTATGAATGCATAAATTACAGTTTCTGGCCAAATATAAAATTAAAACAATGAAGAGTGTACATTGTTTATGGTTTTCATCTGTATTTGAAAAATCAACCAAGATAGCATTGATCGATAAATTGCAAAGAAGCAATTGTGCCGCAAGACCAGTATTTCAAACCAGTATTTCAAGATCTGCCAAATGAAACCAGCTAGAATCATTTGGTGTTAGACAGATTAAATAACAAATTAACCCTTTAAGTACTTTACTCTGTCTAACGCCAGACAATTTTACTTGTCAAGTGGAGAGTGCTGCCACTCAATGGGTTAAATAACAAATTAACCCTTTAATTAAGTCATTTACTCTGTCTAACGCCAGACAATTTTACTCGTCAAGTGGAGAGTCCTGCCACTCAATGGGTTAAGATGCAGTTGGGATTAATTGGTTGTATAGAAAACATTAGAATAGAATAACAGGGTATATTCTGAAAAGATTGACTCCGCACACATGAAATTTACTTTTTGGATGCCGTAGTAGATTCATGCAACTGTTATCAAAAACATACTTCCATGGATAGCACAAATTCCACCAAATATGTGTGTGTATTGATCTTTGTGGGTCAACTCATTCTCACTTGCCACAAAAATGCAAGATATAAACATTTTGTTTTTATAAATTTTGAATATATAATTTGGAACATAATTCTAGCATAAAGTATTGAAAATTTAATATTATAATAAATAATTTGTCATTCTATTATTAAAAAATTCAGTATAGAAACAATATAGAAAACTATTTTAGACAATATATTAGAACAAAATATATTCTTAATATATGTGAGCACAGAAACTATTCTACATAATAATATATATACATTATATATAGATATATATATATATATATCTGTATTAATATCTTAACATGAATATTAATCATTATAAATATAATATTTACAGCGAATATTTACAATATAGAACTAAATACCCTATTCCCCTGTATATATGCGAACTGCAGATAAAGGCGCATGCGCTTGTATCCGAATATAAGCGCATGCACCTTTAATGCTTTAACTGTCAAAATTATATACAGAGCAAATATAATAATTCATAAGCAAAGTACAGACTCATGGGACTTGCAACTAAGGAGACATCCTCAAATTTTCTCCTTACTACACAAAATATGTGTCATTTTTGAAGTACAAACTTGGCGGCCCTGTCAGTCACTATCAGAGCAAAAACTTTTGTGTTTTAAATCTGAGAAAGACCTCTTGCACAGTTTGTATATACCATCTTTTTTACAAAAGCTGCTTATATACAAGAGTTGATTTAGAAAAATTGAGTTGCAAAAAGGCATCAACTAGATTTCTATATATTTGATTTTTAATTTGCATGAATAAAAGCCACAGTAGAATGATAAGCAGGTCAACCTTGTACCCAGTATTTTCTCAGATTCTGCCCAGGAACACACACAGAGATAAATTATGTTGATTTTACCATAATCCATTCAGGAATTGACTCACTTGAATCAATTGATTTTATTGTTAAAAGTAAACATTTTGATAAGAAATAACATTGTGGTAAAATAAACACTGCCATTTTATCATGGTGAAATTGAACTGATCTCAATGTGTTACATAAAAAGTTTTAATTTGGTTTAAAAATTATTCGGAACAACTCGAATACCAATCTAAAAAAATGGAATTGCCAAAACAGTATAACCAGTTTTCTGATGATAGAAACCCTTCCTAAAATAGCCACCAACCTAATATGTCAAGGCCGATACTGCAGACTTGAGTAATAAGGTTTAAGGGTTACACTTTCCAGAAAGAAATGACCTGGCATTTATGGATTCTCAAAGGGCATCGCTCAAAAAGCAAAGATATTATTTTCCTATTTTCAGGTAGTTGTATAACCTTTGCCTCGTAGCTCAGTTGGCAGAGCATTGGACTAGTATCCCAAAGGTCGCAGGTTCGATTCCCACCGTGGTCAGGCTAAGTTTTCAGCCTGTCCGGTGTGGATATACACTCAGAGTAACATCAAAAACATTATATTCACCTGATACCTGGCACTAAAACACACAAAATATCATATCATAGAACGTACACATTGGTATTGAAGATGCTAGACTTAGTTTCGAAAACCACGCACTCAAACAGACTTGGCCCGTAGCTCAGTTGGCAGAGTATCCCAAAGGTCGCGTTTTCGATTTCCACCATGGTCAGGCTAACTTTTCAGCCTGTCCGGTGTGGATATACACTCAGAGTAACATCAAAAACATTATATTCACCAGAGTACCTAGCACCAAAACACACAAAACTCAACTCAGATTTAGGTCCTTCAGGTAGTTAAATCACCTAGCTACTATAGCCAGCAATATATTTTGACTCTACTGAGTACTGGCACATCCCACCACTGAAGGCATTGTTCATTAAACTGATATGGCCCAGTGGCCCATTTCACAGTTTTACTTCGCATTTGGCAGTACACTTTCCAGCCTTCGAACTAAAATTTCCTTGTTACCAGAGGTGGATAGGCCTTTTTCCCTCAGGGCCGCCTTCAACTCTGTAACACTCATACTTTTTAATCGAGTCTTTATAAGTGAGTGAGGTCTACTGCTCTCAGTAGCAAGAGTCTGAGAACGATGGACAATATCATTGTGTGCTTTCAAATTGGTCACATCAGAAAAGCGTTCATTGCATTTGCTGCAAATGATAGGCTTAAATAAGAAAATAACTTCATCAGATAACTTCTTCTCTTTAGCACATTTAATTACAATAGTTTTAGCAGCTTTACAAACCCCACACTTCTCGTCCACAATATCTAATTTAGTTCTTCCACAAGCACAATAATCGACCCTGCTGCAGTGTGGTGGTGTACGCGACTTAAAATGAGAAATATATGATGAAGGTGCAGGTTGGTGTTCAGGAAGATAGAATGACCTAACATGATTTGAGCGCAAAACTTGCCACCACTTGCCATTAGTGCTACAAAAGTAGCGCTAATGGCAAGTGGTGGCAAGTTTTGCGCTCAAGAAAGGTTAAAGAAAGATCACCTTTAATGCCAGCATGTTTTGATTCCTTCGCTTGAAGTGACAAAATACCATAACCAACATGGTATTCTTCATACAATTTTCTGGCATGATAAGGTATGGCATACCCCACTGTCCAGACAGTAACTTTAATACTTGTGGGGAAAAAAAGAACAAGAATATTAAAATAAAGCTGACAAAATTCGGTCAGTTGATCAACTTCTCCAATGGAACTTAAATTAATTTTGTTAAACAATCTGCTGGCATAAATATTCCACTGCTTTTGAAAGTGCCAATCGTTTGGTATTCTCTAAAGGGCTTTCTTCATCATATTGCAAGGCATCAACAAGTCTGTAGCCATGCCTAGAAAGACTCACAGCTTGACTACCTATCAAACGAGTTGGCAATTTGTTTGACCTTTTAGCTTCGACACTGTAATGCTCCTTAATTTTAGATGCTAAGTATGCCAGACCGCATCCATACACTTTGTCTGCTGATGAATCTAGTGTGGCAGCCTTACTTTTAAGTGCCGCAGATAAATTGGCTGTAGCTTGTTCCTCTAAAAGGTTTATATGCTCTGGTATAGCAATCTCAGACAAAGTTAATGTGTCTTCTGACATAGAGTCATTTAAATCAGCTGGGTTTGTAATCTGATCCAAAGTTTCCAAATGATTACTATGTTCAAGACCAACAGGAGCTGATAATATTTTAATGAACTGCTGGAAAATGTTACGCTTCACACATTCGCAGTAAATTAAATCTAATAAATGCTGCCATGCATTAATTTCACAATGCAGTGGATCTGGTCGAACTCTTTCTGCAAACACCCCAATTTTAGGTGTCCCAAGTTGGCGCATCCCATTTTCAGTCATAAAAGCAAGCATTTTCTCATGACGAGTACTGCTTTTAATATTAGTAGCTAGAGAACTAATAAAAACATTTACCTTCTTTGCATGCTCAGCACGCAGGTCGTTTGTGTACGGTGTCCAAGTATCATTGTGACCGAGACCAATTGTGCCACCAAGAATACACATATTATTTTTGTGCACATTTGCATAGGGACAAGGGTGTGTAGCTGCCTGGTTCAGTTCATTGCAGGCCCAACTTTGCCAGCTCATGTCAGCACTTGGCTGAAACTCAACTGTGCACTCCTTCCCACAAACTGTGAAAACACTGGACTCAAGTAGCTGCATCACATCAGTATGTTGTCTCCAAGGAACCTCAAGCATTGCATGCTTTTTGCCAAGGCTGACACAATGAAGCAGGTACTGAAATTCCCCACTTCTAACCCTTTCCCCAAAATTCCACAATGTTATACTACCTATTGACGTTGTGAGCTGGCTTGTTTCAGGGGCACCATCATCAGAAAACTGGAAAATGAAATGATTGGTATTTTCATTGAACCAAATGAGTTGCCGAAAAAGATGTGGCAATCGTAAATGCAAATCAATAATCATGAATACAAGGCAAGTGATGGTCCTAGTGAACTCAGGTGCATTTGGAATTTGACTAATACCTATATCTATTGATTTTATCAATTTTGTCATCAGACACTCGACTAAGCGTCAACTCAACATCTACCCCTAAGCACTTCATATTTCGTGGTAACCATACTTCAGGATCAAACACAGAAGACTGTGTTTTACACATTAAATTAAATTTACGTTCAGACAAAAGATTTTGGTACTTAAAAGCAAGTGCTTGATTAGGGAATCCTTGGACTGCTTATGATTGTTCATGGCTTTGTTGATTACCCCTTGTAAGTATTTTCCTCTTTAATACTTACTAGTCAAGCCGTTCATAAGTTCTTCTTTGTCTGCATGGGCTGTTACAAAACCCCAAGCTCCAAGTACTGCTGCAACCTCACCACCATGGATGTATTCAAGTACATTCTTGGTCTCTTGTCGTTGTCTGTAGCGGATACTGGAACGACGGTCACTGATCATATCGATGGTAGTTTTGGTATTTTGTCTGTGTGTATGAGCATACCCTTTCTGGTCCATTAAAGTTTTTAGTTTCGCATATTCCTGTGAAATATTCTGCAGGTGTTGCTCAATTTCAGAAACTTCTCCATCAACTTCCTCTCGTCGTTCGATAATAATAATAATAATAGCATTTATTTTAACACGATAGATATTTACAGCATAAGCTGATGGGGTCGTGTAACTATATCCTAATAATTAAAAATTACACTTACATTAGACAAATATATGAATACAGTAAGTTAATGTTATTATTTACACTTCAGTTTTAAGAACCTTGCAGTGTTTCTAGATATCAATAATTAGTCAAACATTGTAGCACTTAAGGATTCTAGTTTGGCAACAGTATGTTTAAAAGTGTCCAAGGATTCTAATTTCCTTGATTCATTACTAAGATTGTTCCACAGCCCAGATCCCTTATAAGTTATGGATTTCTTCATAACTTCCGTTTTAGGTCTTGGCAAGGTAGATGCATTTAAATCATCATCTAAATTAAAATTATGAAAATAATTATTTCATTTTACATGCATGCACTGCAGTGTGTAAAAGTTTAAATCCATGAACTTCTCTTTAGCTACCAAGATAAATAGTTGCAATTTTTGAAATTTTCAGCAAATCACATTCAGTTGTTTATAATCAAGGTTCTACTGTAGGTAGGTACCCAAAACTATATATATATTTAGAATGAGGAAAGCATGGTCTTTCATAATATGTATATAATATGATGCTAATCAACAAATTATGACGTCACAAGTCATGTGATCATTGACAAACATTACAAAATGTATACTAAAAGTCTAGTATTTTAAATTTTCCCCCCTATAATTCTAAAACAATGCACAATATCCATGAGGATACAATAAAATTAGGATGTTCTGATATTAGTGTCATAACTAAAACAGGTTAGTTGTATATCTAAGGTAACAAGCTGCCAATTTTGGCTGAGGAATTTGATATCAACTTCTGCCCAAAATATGATACTTTCACATCGGTGCATAATAAAACCCCCTTATACATAACTTTTTGTGTTAAACTTATCACGTTTTGTACAATAGTTTGAAGTTTTTGTGTCTTTATATTTGTTATCTTTGCCTTTCTTATACCCACAAGATGCACATCTTCCACGCTCTGGATGACAACTCTCGGCAAAATGCTTTCCCTGTAGGCATACATCATCCTCAATTGACCTTCTCCCAGGCACTGGAGAGTGAACATTATTTCCAACTGCAGCCTTTGCATCCAGCAAGGGTTGCACAAGCTCATGGGCAAGTTGAACTCGAAATAACTTGTGTGCCTGACGCTGTTTGGCAAAATTCGGATAAGCAGCAAAGTGCAGCACCATAGCATTGATTATGCACAATTCACATAATCTAAAAAACACCTTTTTCCACCATTTCCTGGCTTTCCTCCCGAGTGAATAGTAGGTTAGGTACTGATCACACTTGTCTACCCTGTTCATGTATTTATTATACTCAAGAATCATGCTCGGCTTTGTTATGTTGTTCTCCCCTCTGCATTCTATCAACTTTGTGCCATTTCCGTGCATTGATGACATTGCAAAAACATCTCGTTTGTCCTTCGAAAGAACAGCTAAGATATCATCATTTTTTATAAATTTGGAATCCCCTTTCTCAAGCTTGGCATATTTGAATTGTTCTGGAAAATCTCCTCGATCCACACGTATAGTACCACAAGCAAATGTTTTGTGAAGGGCCAGGTCTTGTAATAATTTCAAGCTCATATAAAAGTTATCAAAATAGACATAATATCCCTTATCAAGGTATTCCTTTAGTAAGTCAAAGACAACTCTATAAGCAAGTCCATGCTCAACTGCACCAGTATCTGATTTGTCAGTGTATATTTGAAATTGTAAACAATAGCCAGTCAAAGATTCACATAATGCCCATATTTTTATTCCAAACTTCTTCGGGTTTTTTTGGCATATATTGAATAAAGCTTACCCGGCATTTGGTTCCAATCATTTGCTCATCGATACTGAGGTTTCTTGTTGGGAGATACAAGGATTTGAATTTTTGACATAGCATTTCAGGAATACCACCCAACTTGAATAGCTTGTAACTGGGATGTACCCTTTCAGGTTGAATTGTATTATCTGCAAGATGTGCAAGTATCTACTTATCAGTAGAAACCTGGTTCTTGAAAAAATGCTAGAATACCATGGCATGGACAAAATATGTTCTGTTCTCCAATAATCGAATACCTCAGGGAGATGTGTCGTTCCCATTGCAATAATGACTCCCATAAATGCCATGATTTCATCAACTGTCACATCTGTCCAAGGAGCTGGTGATGGTTTTGCATTTTGACACAGTGGAGACTTTTGACCAGTTGCCAATCTGCAAGGACCTGGTACTTCATGAAATGGTGTTGCAATGTTTGGATTGTTATAAACACCAGCACAATCTTTCCAATTAGGATCACCATCCTTCCCCCCCCCCACTTTTTTCTCTTTGTTGATTTATTTTTTGTCTTACCTTTCCTTGCCCACTTTTCCCTTGTCCTCGTCCCCGTTTCTGTCCACTGCCATGCCCTCTTCCTCTGGCTGGCGTTGCTCACAATCTTGATTACTTTTTTCCTGAGCACTTGAAGTTTGAGCAAGGCTATTTTCATTTTCTGAATCTGAACTATCTCCAATAACATCTGGATTCAGCTAAAACAACAAATTATTACTCAGTTCAGCTGCATAAAGATTTGTAACATTTATTCAGCATTTGTAACATTCACTGAAGCATTTGTAACATTCATTCAGCATTTGTTCTTTTTGTGAGTTGTGAACCCAGTACATACTGCGTATCATTCACAAAATAGGCTGCATATCTATTCAAACTTGGAAATCATAGACAAAAATAATATCCCAACAAACTCAAAAAGTGCAAAGAAATGCAATAAAATATCACTAACCTCCTCATCTGGTTCTTGAAGTAAAAGATTTGGTCGGTCACATGGGTCCTCTCTCAAGAGAGATACATTCTCGTCGTCAATGAACTGAATTCTCAACTAATCCTCATCTCTTACTCTTTCTATATCTTCTTCTAAGGCATAAGATTAATTGTCTGTAGAAAACTATATATATATATATATATATATATATATATAGGCTCAGCTGAGTCTGACTTAAATTTTACTATAAGTACTTGGTCTTGGTACAGTACAAAAGAGCAAGCATGAATATTCAATGTATTGACATAAAAAGTCACATATCAAAATTTTATAATACTTACTGGCAGCATCGATTCTTTCTTGAACAGATATCTCGTGTAAATCCAACTCTTCGCATTGTTTAGCAAGATTGAGATATAGGTATTTTTGTAAAAGCAGTTGACAGAAGTTAACATTCTTGTAACATTCTTGCACATGGCTTAAGCAAGCAATGGTTTTGACAACACGAACGTTGACCGGAAGCAAATTTGATGTTATATATCAACCAATCAACATTCTTGACCCAGTCTTTTGACGTTGCTCAAGGCTGATTTCTACTGTTGCGTTTTTCCTACATGTGTACATGAATCCTTCTATTTTTAAATATTTTACAAACAAATGCATACTAAAACTTGTGGAACACTAAATTGTGTTGCTTTATTTATTTGGTTATTTCATAAGTAATATTTAAACGGATTTAAAATTTATGTGCGTATACGTAAATATGAAAAACGCAACAGTGGAAATCAGCCTTTAAGCTCGATAATACCTTGTAAATATGTGTGTGACTCTCTAAACGCGACCGCGCATTAGGGGAACTTGCAGCTTATATACCATGCAACAGCTCACCCTAAGGTTAAGTGGTTACCTCAATAGTTTGGGCCATATATTCTATAATTCGTATGCATTTGTATAATAATACTACAAAACATTAATCATATATGTTGACGTTACTGGTGTAATCTTTCTCGTTATTCGTTGCTGCTTGCATTTCTTTTCATTGAATGTCAAACCAGATACAGATGACCAGTGTTCTAAGTTTCTAAGATCACTTTGAAGTAGTTTTTTTAGAGTTTGCGACGTGGAAAACAATTTAAGAGCGTGTGTTATTAAAAACTGCCCACTGACTTGGGGCTCGAAAAATAAATTTCTTCGAAACTTTTACCGTGAACTACATTTACTTTAACAACAAACAAATGCTGTTTGGAATTTTGAAAATATTTTTAGTTTCAAAGTTTTAGCGATTTTTTGGTCTCGCACCGTCGCGGGAGAAATTCGCCGGCTAATTAAACGAAAAAATGGGCTGAATTTAAATAAACATAATTTCAAAAGTTTTTGTTCAAAATTTCTGATATTCACACCCAGCACCGGAAAACTATCGTAATTTCATCTAAACTAAATTAGGTTTTCAATTACAGAGCATTTGTGACAATATTTAGCGACAAAGAGCGCCATGTCAAAATACGGCTTTCAAATCCTACTATTTTCTGCGCTAAATTTCTTAAAAGTGGGACCTAATTACATACAGTGACTAGTATAGTTGGAAAAAGGACACTTTGAAGTACTAAAAACCGTAATAAAACTCGTCTGCAAACGCGATTTGAACAATTGAGAGCGTTCGAAATTTGATACTCTTTATGGCCTTTTGTTTACATTAGAATGTTGCTGAGGTCAGACGTCTGAGTTCGTGTCACTGCCAAAAATGCGCTGTACGGCTGTAGTTCTGCCAAATAACCTTTCCCTCAAATAAGTTTATAGCAATATAGTACTAATCTATATTTCTTTGTAATATGTCCACCGTAAGTGGTTCCAAGGGATTTAAAATAATAGGCATGTTAAATAAACAACTTGACCAAATTAATGTTACTCGGGGAAAAGCCTGCATGCATCGCGAATTCTATATGTGGCACATGCTATATTTAGTGTGATTTAGAGTTTGCGTTGCAGCATACTAAACTATTGCTCAGTTCGAAAAGTATATAAATGTGCAAAGTTTAGTTCTGGAACCTTTCTGCGAAGTTGATCTTTGAATTATATTGCTGCAAAATTTGAGAGTTGGTATGGATAAGCTGTGTTCTTTTAATGCTATCGGTTCAACTGTATGTGGAGGGTGTCGGGGTGAATCGGGTATTAGACGCTTAGAAGATTGTGATGAGAACATTCAAAACCATCTTTCAAGTTGCTGTTTGTCGAGATCTGGTTTTAGCGAGCGCGAGCTGATTTTGGGAAGAGCTGAATTTTTACATGAAATATCAAGCGAAGAAATACGCTCTATGACAGTATGCCCAAACCACCGGTACAACTTGGGCCGATACTGGAGACCTCGTCTAACATGCCAACATCCTTCTCACTCTGCGCCTGCACGTCGCTGCAAAGGAAAAGATGTCATTAACCTGGAAGTATCACGGGATGTATTCCAAATTTATGGAGTACTTGTGCAAGTTGGTTCTCGTAAGTGATAAATATAGTCCAAATTAGAGATATATAATCGCATTGTTAATTTGTTATAGGCAATATAATTAGAGTTGCACCGCGTGAATAGGCCAGTGCGGCATTCGCATGGTAACATTGGAAATTAGAGGTATACTGTAGTATCACAGCGACATGCTGATAATTAGCTTTACTAGCCCGAGTAAAAATCTAATTATCGGCATGTCGCTGTGATACTACAGTATACCTCTAATTTCCAATGTTACCATGCGAATGCCGCACTGGCCTATTCCCGGTGCAACTCTAATTATATTGCCTATAACAAATTAACAATGCGATTATATATCTCTAATTTGGACTATATTCATCACTTACGAGAACCAACTTGCACAAGTACTCCATAAATTTGGAATACATCCCTTGATGCTTCCAGGTTAATGACATCTTTTCCTTTGCCGCGACGTGCAGGCGCAGTGTGAGAAGGATGTTGGCATGTTAGACGAGGTCTCCAGTATCAGCCCAAGTTGTACTGGTGGTTTGGGCACACTGTCATAGAGCGTATTTCTTCTCTTGATATTTCATGTAAAAATTCAGCTCTTCCCAAAATCAGCTCGCGCTCGCTAAAACCAGATCTCGACAAACGGCAACTTGAAAGATGGTTTTGAATGTTCTCATCACAATCTTCTAAGCGTCTAATACCCGATTCACCCGGACACCCTCCGCATACAGTTGAACCGATAGCATTAAAAGAACACAGCTTATCCATACCAATTCTCAAATTTTGCAGCAATATAATTCAAAGATCAACTTCACAGAAAGGTTCCAGAACTAAACTTCGCACATTTATAGACTTTTCGAACTGAGCAATAGTTTAGTATGCTGCAACGCAAACTCTAAATCACACTAAATATAGCATGTGCCACATATAGAATTCGCGCTGCATGCGGGCTTTTCCCAGAGTAGCATATTAATTTGGTCAAGTTGTTTATTTCAACATGCCTATTATTTTAAATCCCTTGGAACCACTTACGGTGGACATAAACAAAGAAATATAGATTAGTACTATACAGGGTGGATTAAAAAAAAACGCAACCACAGAATTTCCTAAGAAATCACTTTGCAATTCTTAAGCATAAAAGATTTTAGGCCCCTGGGAATTGAAATCGAATTGCTAATAGATCATATTACTGTTGTTATGCATTAAATAAATGCATAAATTTTGCTTTATGCACTCGCGTGTGCAGTAATTTTGACAGTTATGCTATTTTAAATTCCCAGGTGCCTAAAATCTTTTGTCTTTAAAACAATGTCGATTTCTTGGGACATTCCGAGGTTGTGTTTTTTTTTATTTTCTTGGGACATTCCGAGGAATTTCCCAAGAAATCGACATTGTTTTAAAGACAAAAGATTTTAGGCGCCTGGGAATTTAAAATAGCACAACTAGTCAAAATTACTGCACACGCGAGTGCATAAAGCAAAATTTATGCATTTATTTCATGCACAACAACAGTAATATGATCTATTAGCAATTCGATTTCAATTCCCAGGGGCCTAAAATCTTTTATGCTTAAAGGACATTGGCAACGAAAATTTTTATTGGCTATTTCAATCCTACTTGACAACCGAACTATGAAAATATTATCATTTCCTTCTTGAACATTTTAGTCTACGAGTAAAATGCATGCAAACTTCGTGTTTCAGCCAGTTTCGCCGCCATCTTGGAAAATATTTTTGAAAAATTATCTCGAAGGTCAATGAACTTTGTGACGTCATTGGCTGGGTAGCACCAAAACTACATGAGAGAATTCTATTGCGTGCGTGTTATGTTAGCTAAAAAATGTCGTTTTGAGCGTTATACTGGCCAACACTCTTCGCAATCAAACAAGAGAAGTCTACACTATTAGATAAAAACATATCGAGCGACTGGGAAAGCAAGAAATGGCGCAACTTACAATGCAGGTAATTGATTATAAAATATTGCATTAGTATTTGCCTTGTTACACTCGATTTCTGCGCTTATTTAACACGGAGTAGGATATATACTATGAGAAATAGTGTTACAAACAAGTTACATACTTGGTAAAACTTTTCTGCCTTTTGTTTTGGCTCAAAATGCACTACGTGTGGTAATACACGGTATTGTTTATAGTCATGAGATTGTGTTTACCCAGCCAATGACGTCAGATAATGTATTTTGTGGCATAAATCAGCATACGCGCTTATTTTCAAAATGGCGGACAACTGTTCAAATTTTCTCAAATTCAATCAAATTTTCTCAGCAACTAAACGCGACAGACCGGCCAAAATATGAAATTAAATATTCCGTAAGTATACCTAATAGATTAAGTAATAAAAATTTTGGTTGCCAATGTCCTTTAAGAATTGCAAAGTGATTTCTTAGGAAATTCCGAGGTTGCGTTTTTTTTTATACACCCTGTATTGCTATAAACTAATTTGAGGGAAAGGTTATTTGGCAGAACTACAGCACATTTTTAGCAGTGACACGAACTCAGCTAGACATCTGACCTCAGCAACATTCTAATGTAAACAAAAGGCCATAAAGAGTATCAAATTTCGAACGCTCTCAATTGTTCAAATCGCGTTTGCAGACAAGTTTTATTACGGTTTTTAGAACTTCAAAGTGTCCTTTTTCCAACTATACTAGTCACTGTAAGTAATTATGTCCCACTTTTAAGAAATTCAGCGTACAAAATAGTAGGATTTGAAAGCCGTATTTTGACATGTCGTAGCCGTATTTTGTCGCTAAATATTGTCACAAATGCTCTGTAATTGAAAACTAAGTTTATAGTTTAAATGAAATTACGATAGTTTTCCGGTGCTGGGTGTGAATATCAGAAATTTTGAACAAAAACTTTTGAAATTATGTTTATTTAAATTCAGCCCATTTTGTCTTTTAATTAGCCGGCGAATTTCTCCCGCGACGGTGCGAGACCAAAAAATCGCTAAAACTTTGAAACTAAATATATTTTCAAAATTCCAAACAACATTTGTTTGTTGTTAAAGTAAATGTAGTTCACGGTAAAAGTTTTGAAGAAATTTATTTTTCGAGCCCCAAGTCAGTGGGCGGTTTTTAGAGACACACGCTCTTAATACAGTTCAGTGCGGGTACTGTGGGTATAGAGTGTGTAATCGAGTAAAGAAATGCTGCGATTAAAATTGGAAGTTAAAAATGCAGAACTGATACCTAAAGAATACGAGTTACACGATGTCAAATCTTCTTTGCATATAGCAAGCGAAAACAAGTATTACAATGTGTCATGCATAAATACAAACTTTAAGAGTGGTTTTGTGCAATTCGGACTGTATTATACACGAAAAATGGATTATAGTGAGTTAAGTGACGGTGAAGAAAAAGTAGTAGAAGGTGTTTTTGGTAAGGGAAAATTAACCGTTGTAAAAGGTATCAATAACGTATATATCCATGGTATCGGTTTACAATGTTTTGGTTCTGCCCCGCGATTATTAACTAATTATTTTGAAGGTACGAGTAATACAAATGCACCGAATATAAATGGTACAAAAAGAAAATTACCCCATTTTATGTTTGCCCGCAGTCTCGAGCAGTTGAAGCAAACTATTCATTTTAAAATATTGTGGAAGAATTATACACCGCTACAAAACAACAGTCCGAATACGGGTAAATACTTAGAAGTTATTTTGAACATTTTCGACGAAAATTAAACATGAACAAGGACGATTATTACAAATTATTGCATGGTAGCGGAGTGCAATATATAGAGCATAATTTGGTTCATCTACCCAATACTGCAAAATCTACAGAGGAACGTGCATTAGATCAAGTGGCCCCTCCAGCACGATTTAACCCGTATTATATGCCAAATCCCAAGATTCGAAGAACTGGTCAAATACAACAACAACAACCACAAACAAACGGTGGTAGACGTTTGGTATCCAATAGTGTATTACGTCATATATACGGAGATAAATAATGGTAAACTTCAAAGCAGCTAAGAAAAATGCGGGTTATATGGTCCGGTGGGCAAATAGATATGATTTAAGAAGAACAAAACAACGAAAAAAGGTGGTGCAATCAGTGCGGGTCTGGCGATGTGTATGGCTTTACCTATGCTTTCGGGAGCTGCGGGTAAAATTTTACCTGGTATTTTTGGAAAAAAGAAACAGGAAACAGTTAATAATAATGGCGGGGGTGGTCGAAAGCAGACACAACCACCATGTTATTATCAACCGCTATGTTACTATCAACCACCACCACCTCGTTATTATCAACCACCACCACCTCGTTATTATCAACCACAACCCCGTTATTATGCGAGAAGACAACCAATTTAAAAAACAACCAGTTAGAAAACAGCCGCCTCGGACTGTAAAAAAAGATAAACATTTAGTGTTTGAAGTTAGTTGTAAAATTTAAACATTTAGTATTTGAAATTAGTTGTAAAATTTAAATATTGTGAATAAATCAATTTTATCTTATAAAGCATTGTTTTTTATGTGTTTCTTTATCATTTGCATACAAACTGTTGCTGCAAGATGAGTAAACGTGCATGACAAGTCAACCCCGATGAACCTGTTGAGGTTCATGACAGCGGGTTTATGACACTGATGATTATAACAACATAAAACGCTCTCTGAGTTTCCAGCGATATACATACCCTTTTCTAGATATATACCTAATAATAATAAGCGAACGAACGAATGTATTCCTTCCACTCGTGAGCTCATTTACCATTGTCACATATAGTAAATGTCCAGGCCTTGTGACCCTGGATGGGCACTTAAAAGGAAAGAATACACACACACAAAGGTTTATTTATTCAACCATTACAAGAGAACGATTGAACAACTGCGCATGAACGAACGTCCAAAGTGAATGCCTCTTGTTAGCTACCTACCAAATTATCATTAGCATAACAATATGTCTCACACAACTCATTTCCTTGTCGTCATATCATAACAAACCATATCAGGAAATATGAATAATAATAATGTTTGAATAAATAAACCTTTGTGTGTGTGTATTCTTTCCTTTTAAGTGCCCATCCAGGGTCACAAGGCCTGGACATTTACTATATGTGACAATGGTAAATGAGCTCACGAGTGGAAGGAATACATTCGTTCGTTCGCTTATTATTATTAGGTATATATCTAGAAAAGGGTATGTATATCGCTGGAAACTCAGAGAGCGTTTTATGTTGTTATTTTATTTCCTGAGTACGGGTCTTCGACCAATTTCATATTGTTACTGATGATTATGTTTCCAACATTTCCGCACAATGATACGTTTGTTGATAATTGTACGCTACAGGTTAATGCTACACCTGTTGACAGTAACGCAGATGTATATACATTTATACATCACAAACAAGAATATGGAATTATGAATCTTCAAGATGCAACAATCTCCACTACCATATCGTTGAAAGATCGGCACAACGCTGATTTGGGTAACGACCAAAATGTTTCGCTGAATATACTACCGTTATGCATGTTTTGGAAAACAAAGGAAATTTTAATAAACGACCAACATATCAACAGTGTGACGTCCCAAGAAAATGAATTGGTCTATATTAGCCATTTACTTCAAGAAGTACCTACGGGGTATAAACCTGGGCAAGATATCAATTTATGTATCCATTCTACCCCGACTCATTTTGATACTCGTACAAATGTTCACGATGGCGCAGTGGGTAATGTTAATAAGGGAGCGAGAAATCGTTATCTGGCGTGTAATCGGGCTACCCGACTTGAATGTTACGATTTAATTGATATCATGGGTGACAATAAACGTTTTGTACCCACATCATTTGAAATCAAGGTAATTTTACGGCGTTTAGAGAAAACTAAATGTTTGTTTGGGGCTGATGCTCAATGTGAGGTGGCATTTTATTCATTATGATAATTTACAAATCAGAATTCCGGCCATGAAACCAAAGTTGTAATTAACCCAAGCAATCAATCAAGCAATGATTCAGAATGGTGAAGAATGCAAATACTATATCACATCGTATCGTTATGTTCCCACACCGGTGGCTGTGGGTACAAGCCGCATAATATTAAATGATATTTTTACAGGTTCCAGACCATTGCGTGATATAACTTATTTAAGAACGCAAACACGTTACAATGGTTCACATATCCTTGATCCAAATTTAATTCCTTTCCCCAATTTGGAATTTTTTGGCATCAAAATTAATGATGCCTATGTGAATCCGTGTGTAGAAAATTCATGTGAAGCATATACAAATTTGCGACGCGTTTTAAATCGTCGTTATAACGAAATGTCATTTTCACATGCAGATTACCAATTTGGAATTTTTTGGCATCAAAATTAATGATGCCTATGTGAATCCGTGTGTAGAAAATTCATGTGAAGCATATACAAATTTGCGACGCGTTTTAAATCGTCGTTATAACGAAATGTCATTTTCACATGCAGATTACCAATTTGGAATTTTTTGGCATCAAAATTAATGATGCCTATGTGAATCCGTGTGTAGAAAATTCATGTGAAGCATATACAAATTTGCGACGCGTTTTAAATCGTCGTTATAACGAAATGTCATTTTCACATGCAGATTACCAATTTGGAATTTTTTGGCATCAAAATTAATGATGCCTATGTGAATCCGTGTGTAGAAAATTCATGTGAAGCATATACAAATTTGCGACGCGTTTTAAATCGTCGTTATAACGAAATGTCATTTTCACATGCAGATTACCAATTTGGAATTTTTTGGCATCAAAATTAATGATGCCTATGTGAATCCGTGTGTAGAAAATTCATGTGAAGCATATACAAATTTGCGACGCGTTTTAAATCGTCGTTATGACGAAATGTCATTTTCGCATGCAGATTATCAAACCAGTTATGGTATTATTGTAACTGATTTATCGCCAAATAAAGACAGTTACAATCAAGTGTTACCCAATTCAACCAGCGGTGTGGTGAGCTTAGAAATGCGTTTATCTCAGAATTATATATTGGTGAATTTACAAATCAACTTTCAGATGGTTATCAGACGCAGGCGAGGTTAATATACGATTTTTAGGGTAAAAAAAAAGACTTTTTTTCAATATGCCTTGTAAAAGATTAGGAAGAAGAAAAATTAAATGTAAACGTCCTTTAAACGCTGTAAAAATACCAACCTTTCGCAGTAAATGTATCATTGGTGGTGAGGGTGTTGCTGTGCGAACAATTCACATTAAACCTGTGGTATCAAAATATGGCTGAACCTGCTAATCCTAATATAACAAACGATGACAATGATGATAATAATGACAGTGAAATTGTTAACGAAAACAGTGAACAAAAGGGTGAAACTGATAATGAAGACGTTATTTATGAAGATGAAGAGGACGATATAAAATTAGAACAGCAACAACCGGGTAATTATTATGATTACTACGATAACAGCTGTGGTAATAACGCTCAAAATAACGATTATTTTGACTACGATGCTGGTAATAATAATTTAAATAGTAATGATAACGATGATGATGATGATGGTGGGTTAGATGATGAAACATATCGTGTTTTTTTACATCAGCTGATTAAAGCAAGAAAATCAAGTGCGGCTAAACGTAAACAAGGACAATTTATCCCGGCAACTAAGAAGTATTTAAATTCTCGTTTTGGACAACGTTCAAAGTTACTAACACCAAACCTAATCAAAAATTTATTGTACCATGTGAGAATATTATTAATGGAAAAATACCAGTTGAAAATATATCACCGGCAGACAGGGGGTTAATGCACTACATTACCGACAAGTCCACAGCGACAGAAGACATACGATTACATTTATTGGAGGATTTTCGTTTAAACTTTTATTTCTGCGAAGGGTTAAAAGTATAGAGGAAGACCATGGGGGACAACATAAGACTGCTAACATTAATCGACGCCGAAAAGCACAACAATCTAATGTTGCTGCTACAAGACCTAACAAACCGGCAAAAAATACTTGACGATTCGAAACGAACACCTGCAGAAGCTGAACTTGTTGATAGTCATGGGGAAATGGTAACGAGTGTGAAAAATAAATCATCTTTGGGACCCGCAAACATTGTCAATTATATGCGTAAAAAAGATAAATATCTTGGAGAACTTGCTAAAAACGTGGAACATCTACATCTACATACTGTACAATTGCATACCATGAGCAAAAAATTAAAAAACACTTAAAACTTAAGGGTATAGTAGCTGTGCCGAAAGGTATAAAACACGCTGGCAAAACTCTGAATATTGCATATGAGGATATGATTGATTATTTAACACATAATTTTGCAAAAACAAAGACAAATTTATCTAACGCTCAAACCGACAAAGTTCTTCTCATGTTAAAGAAATCGCGTATGCCTGCAAAGTATATACGCAACAGGGAACTACATAAAAAATACAGAGATCTTGAAGTAGCAGAAACGCCGGAACCCATACTACAAACCTCCCCACCAGCTTACCGGACAGACGAAAGTCCACGCGGTCGACCTATGAAAGCGGCGCAGTTGCGCAAAAGAAAATTGGGAGAACCATGTGATTATATGGTGGACGGATATCTTCAATCATTTTCATAGTCAACATGAATATTAGATGTTTCATTAGTAAATTTTTAAACACTGATGAGTTAGATATTTTGGGTCGAAAAGACAATGTGATTAACCGCTATTATTTGGGATGTTATCCTGCTGATGTAACACCGAATGGTATTAAAGATCAATGTTGTTGGATTTGGAATGTTGACGGACAAGATAAACCCGGTACACACTGGATTGCTGTTGTTAAAAACAATAACAATATTATTTTTTTTGACAGTTATGGTAAGACACCAACATTTTTTAAACATGCATATTGGATAACATTTTTTCAAATTAGGTTGTAGCATATCAATGTATAATGATAAACAAAGACAATCTCATATTAGTAGAACATGCGGTGTGTGGTGTTTGTTATTTTTAAAAGCATATTATGACAAACAACCTGTTATTTACACTTTTATTACGGACGCAATAGAAAACGAAAAACGTTTACAGAGGTTAGCTTTCGGTTTGTTTCCAAGTTTAAAAAGTGTGTATACACGTAAATGTAATAAGGGGGAAGGTCAAATATGTAAAACATTTTTAGAAACAGATATTTGTAGAACAAATGTAGAGACTGACAAATGTAGATATTTTGCAGTTTTATTGAAAATAAATTATTTTATTTCAATTCTCTTTTTTATTTATCTACAACATGTAAATATCCCAATGATTACACAACATCCCTCACAACATCGTATATAGTGGTTTCATCCTCGGGAAATATACTGCTGCGTACACATGAATTTACATAGCTTTTAGGTGAACCATCAAACACCAAATACCCATATTGTTTTTTTTCCAATGTCTGTAAGCATTTTGTGTAAAACATTCAAGGATATTTTTTTATTACTCGCAATCATTTCCACATCTCTAGAGTCTGTAAGATTTTTGAACATTGTGTGATATTGACTATTTACACGGCAACTATGCAATTTTCCCGAACCAAAATTTAGATTTTGACATACAAAGATAACCGAGGTGTTCGAATGATGGCTGTCGCGCGATGCTATATTATTTAAATTTTCAAGATTTATTTTATTTGATGCCGCAATCACCATTAAATCATCTAAAACTAAAAGTGTTGCTTTGCCCAGCATTGGTTTTAGTTCCTCCATTGGTGGTATTCCATTGTTACAGTCCTTGAATTCGTATGTTTGCAGCATTGATGTCTGTGCGTTGTCGCGTATGTGTTTGTTGATGTCGTAACCTGGTTGTTCCACAGAGTATAGGTATATAAGTTTGTCAACGGGTGGTTCGATAAGTGTTTCATTGTGTTTAATTATATTCATGATATAATGTGTTTTACCACTTTGTGATGGCCCGCAAACTGTCATCATAAATGGGTGTTGAAATGGTATTGTGCAGGTTTTCATTTTATTGCCCTGTAAAAATAAATACGGTGTTTTAGCGTTGATAGCCGTAGGGTATGGTTGTAAAATCATCACAAATAACGCGTTTATCAAATGTAAAACGAAATGTTTTTGCAGACAATTGTAAATAATATCTCATATACTTGTAGTAATGCAAACCCATATTCTCTTTGCATTTTTCCAATGCACTAAGTACTTTTGTTTCTGCGTCGGCAAGATGAGCAGTGGATTCAAAATAAAACGTACGTGTTGTAGTAGCCATTTTTTAAAAAATAAACAATTTGCATTTGTTCACAATCTAGAATTCGTAATAGTTTGTTCTTTAAAAACGAAATGATTTTATACCTGCGGTTTTTAGTCAACAACTGTAATATAAAACCCGATTCATAAAAAATATTGAAATTAATTTTACATCTTCCCGCTTCCATATATGGATAATCCAACGAATCTCACCGTAACAATCAATAACAGCATATGCAACGTATAAAAATTTATATAAATCGTACAAATTATATAATGTCATCTTAAAAAAGATTTTCCATAAAAACAGTAACAATATCTTTACATATATTTGTCACACCTGTCTGGTTCTTAATTTCCTTTAGAGGAGCATTAAAACCACTTTCATTCAGCAAATCAAAGTTTGCATCTAGCACATATCTAAAACATGGTATACCATTATACATAACATCCACATTCCCACCCTTTCTAACATCATATGGGTGACACCTTTCAATACAATCACTTAACAAAACTGAATATTTATGCAAATACACAATACATTCTTTACAAACTAAAACATGTTGCAATATATACTTTATATGTTTGCCCTTATAACATACAATTTTTGACTTATTAGTAACTTCACCGTTATCATGTTTACTTGTTTCATGTGTTTGATTACCGAAGTTTTGGATCGTATGTCCCCAGTGCATAAATCATTTTGGCTGCATTCCCAAACGGCTCTGTTGTAATGGCGTTAAGACGTTTTAGCCCTGCATGAATGCTAACATCGGTATACACATCGTGTGTATCGTGCCAGTAAGGTCCCACACCAACGTGAAAATATGTTTCATCAATTGCATATTCAAACGGGATTGTAAACGAACGACACTCAACTATTTGAACCTCGTTTCTCTCAAGTATTTGTCGACAACAAAAATCATATGGGGCCAAATGCATATAAAAATCATTGCTGGTTCTTCGGATAAACAAACGCTTTGCCCATTTCTGTGGTACGCGGTATAAAGTTTTGACATGATTTTCCGTTTCATTGTCAGGCTCGTATTTGGAAATGTATGAAACACCAACAAGAACGTGGTAACTGGACTCTGGTGTTGTTAGATCTAATATGAGAATATCGTTTATACCCCCCATGTTACCCGATATCCATACTTCGGGCTTCTCTGCCTGCCAATAGTCCATAATTCGGACTTCATTTGCTTGTACAGGTTTACCACGGTGGGCATAAAAGACAGCAAATTTGGCCAAGTACATATAACTTTCTCTCGTTAGTTTGGAATATCACGAAACTCCCTCACAGGATAGAACTTAACATTCCTAAAAATCGTATGTTTTTTGTTTTTCGATTTTGTTACATTTTGGCGGGAAAATGACGTGCCAACTTTGGTGCCAAAAAAATAAACACGAGCTAAGAACATGCTAGTAACTTTTTCGAAAAGATTGTCCTATAAGGATCTCAAAATTGTAAAAACATTAAAAATACAACAAGGCAGTGCGAAGATATGGCGATTCAAAGTTCGAAAAAAATCTATTTTTAGTAACAAAATGGCTGATTTTTCAGTAAAAATAGAACTTTGAATCGCCATATCTTCGCACTGCCTTGTTGTATTTTTAATGTTTTTACAGTTTTGAGATCCTTATAGGACAATCTTTTCGAAAAAGTTACTAGCATGTTCTTAGCTCGTGTTTAATTTTTTGGCGCCAAAGTTGGCACGTCATTTTCCCGCCAAAATGTAACAAAATCGAAAAACAAAAAACATACGATTTTTAGGAATGTTAAGTTCTATCCTGTGAGGGAGTTTCGTGATATTCCAAACTAACGAGAGAAAGTTATATGTACTTGGCCAAATTCGCTGTCTTTTATGCCCACCGTGTACGGTTGTATAACGCATTGCAAGTATAATAAAGCGTCCATAATATAGGATGGTAATAGTAAACATTAAGTAAATCATCAAATGCCGTTATAGCCAACTCGCTACTGTCATGGCCAGGGGTGGATGTAGCTTAAAATGTGACCGTATCATATTCCTAGGTCTCGCATAACTAGGGGGGTCCGGGGGCATGCCCCCCTGAAATTTTTTGAAATTTGAACCCTGGAAATGCCATTTCCTGCGTTCTGCGCCCATGATTCTGGCCTAAAATTTGGCTTAACAAGGTCATATTTTAAACACAAAGTAACAAAAAAACACACAATAACTCTTCTTGGTATCAGTGTTCAAGTTTCTGTTTCATAAAACGTGGCCGGGGGCGTTTTGACATAGAAAAGTCAGCTTTCGCGACTGAGTATATTTAATATTCTCGGCCAGTCCATATTTAAACTAGAAGTTACTATCGCAAGGAAAATGCTGCCTCACCCCCAAGAGAAGAAGGCAGCATGAGCAATTTGCTGAATAAGGGTCCTGTTTATATGATCCCACCAGGACGAGATATGAGGCAGGATGATTTCGATATACTGAAATAAGTCACGGTGCATGATTCAGCAAACAGGGATGTCGCTACAGGGGGATAAAAGATAATACTTGTTTAATGAATTTTTCCCCTCAATTTAAAAAACTTAAATCGATACGTTTCTTAGAAAATTTAAAAAACGTCGAAAATCAATATTAAAAATTTTCCCTTCGATTTAATTTTAAGAAAAAAGGATATTGCAGTTGTTGTACCAATATTAAAAAATGTGCAAAGTTTAAAAAAATTTTACCGAAGGAAAACGGAGAAATTTGGGGTTAATTTTGGCAATTTTTACTAGATTTTTACGCGAACAATTTAATACCCCAACTGACGTGTACATGCATTCTGCATAAAACAACAAGGCATGACTTTTTTGAAATCACAAAATATACTAATTATGTTCGATATACTGTTTATAACTGTGTCGGTTAATGGTCAACTAAGCGTGGATTATACATGTAAAAATGGCAAAGATATTTAGGTAATTACTGGTTATGACTTCTTGGTATTAATTTGAAAAATGATTGTCAAAATTGGTCCCGTGCGAGTTAGTACTATCGTCGGATGTTTTCGCAAAATGCCCGTTCAAATTTCAGTTTTTATAGCGATATGTTTGGAGTTTCGGCCCTGCTCATTTCACCCGTAGAGGGCTCATTATTTAAGTCATCTTTATTGTCATAAGTGCTGCTAGATTGTGGAGAAAACACTGCAAATTCTTGAGGAAACTTTATATCATATCCCAATGTTCACGATCGAACCTCGCGTACTGCGGTTCAAAAAACATCCAGAATACCGCTTGAAAGAAATAACATCTTCTTTTGAAACATCACATCCAAGTATCGTTTTGGCTTTTAGAACTCTTTTATGCTTTCAACTAAAACAAAGCATCATTTACACATATTATCATGCCCGAGGGGGTGTAACACACCCCCAATAATTCTAAATGTTGGTGAAAGTTGGTCAAAATGGAACTAATATTTGTTTAAAATTGAAGGTCAAAGTTGGTAAGATTCAGTCAAAGTTTGAGATAAAAGATTATCAAAGTTATGATATCGTTCGCAATGTTAACAATTTCTAAACTTTGGTCATGTTTGCGCTGACTGAACAATTGCAAGCCTTGCTTATTTTGGTCGAAAAATATTTGAAGCTTTGCTCCCTGCCCCGTGGACAACATTTTCGGGAAACATTTCTACTACTTGGTCAAAATTCTAGGAAAAGTTGGTCAAAACATGACGACCCCCAATGTTGATATCTTCACGACGTCCCTGCCAGCAAAAAACTTCATTATTTTATATAGATGGATGGATTATAGTTAACTATAAACGAAAGGTTGTTCAAACATAATAACTTTCTTGAACCACGCGATCTTCTCTACAACATTTGAGTTCTGTTAACCAGCATTTGAAGTTCATTTACATAGTGACTAATATTTCAATACATCAAAATCACCGCCTTCCATCATGCAAACAGCCCCTAAAACGCCTGTTCAGGAGGTATGAAAAATGCAATTTGAATATCAAACACCTTGCACAAAGTCGAAGGTTGGCTAAATGTTCTAATTCTACTTTCTTTGCATGGGCCATGGGTTTTATATGAATATCTTCAATGCTTATAACTTCTTGCTTTTGTATGTATAGTCATAATACTGTCAGTGGTGAAGCTGGCCATAGCAACAGGTCATGCTATGCAAGTTTTTAATGATTTGCATTGTTCAAATAGATGCAGGTTTATTAGCATAGTAGCATGGTCAGTTGCCACGGCTTGCTTACCACTGAATACTGTACAATGTTTGTATAAAGATACAAAAGCCAGTTTTCCACTTCGTCTTAACGTATCGTAGCATTTGCTTTTGTGTTCATACTATGCTAACAATTAATGGACATATCTCAGAGGCCTCAAAGATATATAATATATATAAACCGAGACAGTCATGTCTTATACCTGTACAAAAATCATGTTGGAAACAGACTATAAATAGGTTATGAATAAACACTAGATATGAACAC
Organism: Paramuricea clavata; assembly: GCA_902702795.2. Lineage (NCBI taxonomy): Eukaryota > Metazoa > Cnidaria > Anthozoa > Malacalcyonacea > Plexauridae > Paramuricea > Paramuricea clavata. The sequence goes on along the minus strand of CACRXK020000964.1, from coordinate 8,388 downwards.
CATATAAGGACATAATTGCTGTATGATTGACATTTAGCAAAAACAACAGAGTACATTGCAAGCGAGAGAGAAATAGGTGTGTAAACATAATACAACATACGAAATAAAATCGAATAATTTGGCGATTAAAAACACAGTGAATTGTCGTGAAGGACGGCCCTTTTAGTAGAGCATTCCGACAGTCAGTTGACATACTATTACATGTATTAAATTGCTAGCTGGTGTTATAATATAAAAGTCAATATGTGCAGACCGTGCTGCAGACAACAATCCACATTGGGTTGCTCTAGGAATCTTATTACAGTAAGCCTGATTAAACAACATTCCGCGTTTATTTTCAAACTATAAACATCTACAAACTGAACACTATATATACTCATGGTTTTGGCTGGCTTGCACATATCAATAAACTCATAATCAGTTAAGGTGGCTCCCTAGGGTTTTTTAATTTACTACACTATAGTATTCAGGAGACTCTTGTTTCTTTACTTTACATGATATGAAGACGAAATTTATTGGACACATTGACAATGTTCTCCTGAACATTGCAAATTGCTACTTTTGTGTTAAAAATATGTTGTCATGGCAACAGCATGCTTAGAATAAAGCTCAAAATTTGTCTTTTTCACGTAATTTTAAAAAGTTCCTTCGGTGAAATTTTTTAAAACTCTGCATAAAAGATAATACTTGTTTAATGAATTTTTCCCCTCAATTTAAAAAGTTAAATCGATACGTTTCTTAGAAAATTTAAAAAACGTCGAAAATCAATATTAAAAATTTTCCCTTCGATTTAATTTTAAGAAAAAAGGATATTGCAGTTGTTGTACCGATATTAAAAAATGTGCAAAGTTTTAAAAAATTTTACCGAAGGAAAACGGAGAAATTTGGGGTTAATTTTGGCAATTTTTACTAGATTTTTACGCGAACAATTTAATACCCCAACTGACTTGTACATGCATTCTGCATAAAACAACAAGGCATGACTTTTTGAAATCACAAAATATAAATTATGTTTGATATACTGTTTATAACTGTGTCGGTTAATGGTCAACTAAGCGTGGATTATACATGTAAAAATGGCAAAGATATTTAGGTAATTACTGGTTATGACTTCTTGGTATTAAGTTTGAAAAATGTTTGTCAAAATTCGTCCTGTGCGAGTACTATCGTCGGATGTTTTCGCAAAATGCCTGTTCAAATTTCAGTTTTTATAGCGGCATGTTTGGAGTTTCGGCCCTGCTCATTTCACCCGTAGAGGGCTCATTATTTAAGTCATCTTTATTGTCATAAGTGCTGCTAGATTGTGGAGAAAACACTGCAAATTCTTGAGGAAACTTTATATCATATCCCAATGTTCACGATCGAACCTCGCGTACGGCGGTTCAAAAAACATCCAGAATACCGCTTGAAAGAAATAACATCTTCTTTTGAAACATCACATCCAAGTATCGTTTTGGCTTTTAGAACTCTTTTATGCTTTCAACTAAAACAAAGTTCACACTTTTGTTTCAAAAAGAGTTCCATATAAAACACAACGTTCGTTCGTATTTTGAAGTCACACAAGTTTTAGTTTACATATATACGAAGAACGTAACCCCCGGAAATAAAACCCTAGGGAGCCACCTTAAAGCACATCTCTTGCCTCTAGAATTTTCGAACGCTAAACAGTTCATCACCTTGATGGCTATTAACACAAATAAATAAAGCCATAGTTACTTGGTTTCTTCGGGAAGTGTTCGTATATATTTTGCGTCAACTCAGATCCAGAATAAAAAGCTTGCAAATTATGTGCACGCAATTCAATATTTTTCTCGCACTCCCCCCGGTGTCCCCCCGGAATTACGACATCTTAAATATGGACAGACACAAGATCTAGATCTCGACAACACATAGATCGGCGCGAAAGACTGGGTCGAGTGAACTCTGGAGCAAGATTAGGAGTGCTGCCTTCGGCAGCAATTAATAACATATTGCACGCGCAATGCCGCAATATGACTTTACAGATTAATATCTTCGGTTAGGCGAATGCTATGAAAACAAAAATACTACCGTTCGGTTCATTGAAAGAATATCTCCTAATTCCTAACGATAGTTTTAGTCAATATAGCGATTTATGAACTTTGAGAGGTCAAGCAATATCATATATTTCACTATATTACTCAATTTTCTCGAACAATTAAACTAGCCATACCTTTCACCGAACATAACTTCGGCCCCTTCGGACATATCCTTTTCGTAATAGTCTTGTTCTAATTGGCATCCAATACACTATTTATAAAGTGTTATTTCAAGGACGTCTTCTGAAATTATGTAAGGCCATCACTCACTCAGTTACGTTAGAAGAAATGCAGCTGTTAGCAATATGAGACGAAGTTTCCGAGCGGTTCACGATTATTTCATTTCTTGCGCAATCAAAATACAGCCAGATACACGTCCTGTGATTGGCTGGATACCCTCCAAGGTATCCGAATACCTCATTAAGTTACTATTTTTAGTGACATTTGAACTGCGGACCGTATCAGAACACCGCAGACGCATTTAAAAACATTTTTCCGATCGGGTTACGTAACCTCGGGTTATGCCTTCGGAAAGCTCTCGGCTCATCTTCGTCGAAAGTAATTCAATGCTTTAATTAATTAAAAACACGTCTAATGTTACATTTAGAGCTGTGAATTTTAAAATTTACGAAAGAATTTGCCCTCGTTCATCTTAGTAAAATCAAATTTTCACTATTTTTGTAAACAGAAATGAATTGTGTGAAAATATATTAATATTGAATTTTTCCCGAAAACTATTTTAGTATGCATAATCGGAAAAATCTGACCGTATCTTGAGCTACGCTCGATACCCCCTGGATCCGCCCCTGATGGCCAGGGTATCGTTCTTCATACGTTTCAGGATACACCTTATTCATTTTTTAAACATTGCTTTACAAAGTAACTAAATAATTCAACTTTGTGCCCGCTACAGTGAAAACACCCCTTAAATAAATGGTTACCACAATCCCGCTGTGCAATACCATATTTGTCTAATAGCAACACATACTTAGGACAATCCAAAACTTCAAGATTAATACACTGAATAAACATGGCGTTCAACATGTCTCGTTCAATAGTCCCACCTTTTGTACCCCACAAGGTCGGCATTTTCAAACATTCCCCATAAAAAAACACAATACCTCGTCATATAAAAAAAATTCTCATTAATACGTTCGCTTACAACCAGTAAACCATGAATTTTCCTTATTTGGAATTTCACAGCACGATCATTTTCATCAAATAATAATGGGTTTGGCATATAAATCTGATACGTTTGAACAGTTTTACAATCTGAACTCCACACAGACACTTAACGTAAAAAGTTTTTCTTTTTCCAACTGTACGCTTCGCAATCAATAATGTGTGTTATACATTCTGCAATTTTACGCCGATTTGTTGTGATTACAACTCTGTCCTCATAATTTATTTGACCGTGTTGCTTTCGAAACAACATCTGCACACAACTATCAGACATTGTGAAATGAAATAAAATGCAAACAGATCAACATTTAGACAAAATATTGTATTGCTTCACAATTACAATTACAATAACCTTAAAATCTTAAACATCTACATTGTATGGTAAGATATTTCATATTATTATACATTCTAACATAGATTACAATCAAATCAAATACAAGTCCCGGTGACACTAAAACACTGTACTGCCATTCTATCATACTTACTATTTTCTCTACAAAAGCCCAATCATACACTTCCTTATTCCTTTCCTTTCTTTCATTTGTCTCAATTACACCAAAAATTAAATCATTAAAAATTGTTTTACACCATTTTCTACCAATTGTCCACCACATTGCCCTATTCAAATCTTCTACCTCATGTGCACATTTCGTATTAGTGTTAAAGGTATGTCCCATGGTATTAAAATACATTTATTGTTTTCTATATCTATAGTTGGTTTATACTTTATTGTCACATATACAAATACATGTTTAGTACTACTTTCATACCCCTTCATACTTGTAAATGTTAAATGATATGTATGTATACTATTAATAATATCATCGTCACAATGATGCGTATACAACCAATATTTTACAAAATATAATCGGTCATATATAAATATCTGCTTAGCTGTAGGACCAGTTTTCGTCTCCTTCAAAGATTGTAGATAATTGGCTAACTTCACACCGTCTTCATCAGTTGGTTTTAAAAAACACCGCATCATTGAAGATCAGTCTTGCGTCAGGAAACACGTCCCTAATTTGTAAACATAATACGCATCATTTACACATATTATCATGTCCGTAACTTTCGCAGCTACAATAAAATGACATATATTGTTGTATCTTCGTATACAAAGTACCATTATACTTTAAAATACATGCTAAACGTCCCGATAATAGTATTGGATAACTTTCTCTGCAAGTATCTATAAGTTTTTCAACATCATCTTTTTCATAACAAGCTTCTATAACTAGCTTTATAACATTTTCAAGAAGTAACGAAAATGATGCAATCGCATTATCCCTGTGAACACCCCCCGACATACAACACACATGTTTTACACGACACTTTGTTCTTTGGTTTATTTTGTATACGCGATCTTCATGCGAATAAACATATTCAGGATACAGAAAAAATGTTATCTCCATTGTACAATAAACACTTCTCTGCCAATCAATAATACAAACTGTAACACAGCATTGTCCATTTCCCACAATAGATAGATCGATAAAATACAAATAATATTCCGGTATAGTATAAAACTTTCCATGCATACACACAGTAGGCCAGTGACGTGTGCCAACAAGAAAAATTGTTAAATTATCAAACAACACATCCTTAAACTTAAAAATCTTTTTTCATCGCTTCGATTATTGATAAACTTTCGCTATCATAAACAATTTCACAAGGTGACAATAACCCATGATTGCATGTAAATGCAGTGTTAAACAAAAGCGCCATTTCTGTCGTGGTAACTTTTTAGTTCATCAACTAATGTTCGCGAATATGTTTCCGATAAGATATCGTAATGTTCCGGCTGTTGTTCGTTGATAACAAATGAAAACACCTTGCAGATAAACCGCTTAACAAACTGTAGACCTTCATATGTCGGATGAAATGTAACATGATACCCACATAAGCATGGGGTTAATTCAATATGATATTGGTGAACACCGTATACATTAGGCAGAACCACTATTATCCACTGGTTATAACAAAGTTTTTTGTTCAAATAAACAAACCGCTGCACGTGGGAATATATTTGGTTATGATAAAATATATTTAGTCGTGATAATATAAAATCATGATATATGTCTTCCTCTTTTCTTAATTCAAAAAAGCATATAATACTGCGATCAGGTTTGTCCCATTTATAGGGCATACAAGTTTGTGTATAATTTGCGGAACCCATTCTCTCTATATAAAAACAAAAATACCAATATTCAATAAACAACAATTGTTTTATTATATACATCTTTTATAAATGTAATATTAATCAAAACCCCCGTACTATTTAAAACATTTTGCTGGTACATTGCTAACATTTTGCTAGTATGTATAACTTTGTGATCCTTTACAGTATCTAAAAGTTCATACACAATATCTTCAAATAAAAATACCAAATCATCTGACATATTTGCGTCAACATTATATCGTATAACATCGTAGCTACCTCGATAAAAACTAATTTTAAATTCACTAGTAACTTGTCTACCACGTTCAACTAAATTTACAATCATCACATTTTCACCATATCCATACTGAACAGGATAGGCATAAAATTTAACACTCTTATATAATGTACTATGGTAAAAAGTATATCAACACCGTTGAAAGTTCCTTTAGGAATTCCTTTAGGAATTGAAAATTCTTATAGGAATTCCTATAGGAATTGAAAATGGTCAAAGAAATTCCTATAGGAATTGAAATTTCCTATAGGAATTCCAATAGCATTGAAAATTCCTATAGGAATTCCTATAGGAATTGAAAATGGTGAAAAAATTCCTATAGGAAAACATATTCATATAGGAATTCGTATAGGATTGGAAAATGGCTAAAGGAATTTCTATAAGATTTGAAAATTCCTATAGGAATTCATAAAAGATTTGAAAATGGTGAAAAAAATTCCTATAGGAAATAAAAATTCCTATAGGAATTCTTACAGGATTGGAAAATGGTGGAAAAATTCATAGCCTATACCAATATGGCCTGATACATTCTTATACCCATAAGAACTTTACTTATATAAAAACACAGAGAAAATATAATTTACGAAATATAAACTCATTTGTAAGCGCTCTCGCGAAATGTTGGACACTAGAGCCCAGGCTCTTATATACTTTGGATTGAGATAGTGCGTGAGTAGAAACATATAGTATGCGTGTGTTGATCTTTGCGAACTTGCGAATAATATAATTTATAGTAAACTAAACCGTTTGATATTGAAACCGTTCTAAGTGCGATACCTGCGATTGTGTTGACGTCAGGTCTTGGATTATTGTGATATTGCGATTAAATACAATTCATACAAGGCTTGTCAGTTTTGATTTAATACGATTTAATTCCTCGGTTGCATTCGAAGTGCCACATAAAACTTGTGCAAACCGTCAAAATTCGACCGGGAGTTATAGTCAACGATTTTCTCGCGTCGATAGAAGGTCAACGGCGAAGGACATATGCCAGGTCAGTTCCCTTGAAGATTCGAACTTGTTATCTTTGTACTGTAGTTTCCTATTTAAGAATAAAGGGCTGAATTGTTGTTAAAAACGTGTTTGGAATGTATATTTGGCGCCATTTTGAATTTAAATAATTCAGAACCTTGTTATCGGAAAGACGTCAGAAAGTCTTCGGTAGGACTTCGGAACTTGCACAAATAACGCTAAAATGGACGGGGAAAACGCTGGAAATCCCAAAATTTTGGAAGAAACTAATAAAACTGTGGAACAAGAAAACAGAGATCTCCCTTTAACTCATTAAGCGGCAAGCTGTTACAATCTTTCTACCCGCCTAAGGCGCAAGCAATATGGCAAATTTGTGATTGAATTCAAGAGCTTTCACCAAAATGGCAATATCTCAGAAACAGTTGCATAAAAAAATCTGATCTTTTCAACCAAACATTAGTGATATATGATTGACCAAATTTAGTTTAAATGACTTTGCATACCTACATATATCATTAGTTTTTTCAATGAGAATTTTTATTTGTAAAGCAGTGACACTTTGTTTTTCATGTCACTCATCACCTAAAGGGGCAATATCTCCATAAATTTATATAAAAAAAAAATAAAAAAATTTACTAAATTAGTACATATCTATATTATAACCAAGTTTCATTTTTTGGGATATGAATTAGAAAACGATAAAAAATTATAAAAAATACTCATTTGCTTTTTTTGGGCAAGATATTTACAACATGAAATTTAGAACAGTAACCAAGTGTTCAAATTCAACAAAATGTGCAAGCCAAAACACAGTGCTTGTTCATCTTTGGAGTTTTTAATTACCTCAAATATATTTAAAAGGACATATGGTACTAGAATTTATTTATTTTCAATATAAACCAAGGATGGGAAGGTGAGAAAATAGGAATTTTCTGAGGTGTTTTTAACACAGACAATGACAGCCGACATTTTCAAAGGCAAATTGTGGTGACAAAACCAAAAGTTATTCACTTCTCTACTCAAAGCACTGAAAAACACCATAAAGAGAAAAACATTTTAAACATACATCAGGTATGCCTTTTAGCTCAATTTTCTCATGTTTCTGTTTGGAAAGAAACGGTTTTTAGCCAAAATTATTTTGCGCGCCAATGTAGGCTGCTATAAAATGTCAGACACACGTTTTCTTTTGAAGTCTGGCTCTGAAAAACAATCGCTTTTTTTAGTTTGAAATAAGCTTTCATAAGGACTAATTGTGTAGAAATGTTATCTGTATGCTCAAATGAAAAAGATAACCTAATATTCAGGTATTCAACATAGCTATAAAAGGGTGAGATAAGGACTTTCATCTTTGGTTGTTTGTCAGACATGAGAAACCACATTAGTGCCATTTTGTCGCGCGTGCTATTTTATAAAATAAACACCTCAAAACCATAAACTTTTAGTTCAGAAAATAACAAAGTTTCCCATAGACATTATTAAAATGTTCTAGTGAAGCGATTTCATGATAAATAAGTGAGCTATGGGCCCAAAAGAACTGCTAAACTATGTTTTTGTTAGGACTTCAATTTCATGGCTTCCCGCAAAGGAAGCCATTTCAGAGAGAAGCGGCATTTTGCAAGCAACGGTTGCGACCTATTTTTGATAACTTTTCCTTCTGATTCAACATGTAGTTACTAGAAAATGAGGTTGCATCAACATTATTATCTGCTTTATCGATTTAA